>CM023200.3:1479034-1689867 GCA_004115045.4 Sinella curviseta | reverse complement strand
TTGGTGAAGTGTAAACTTTCAAGGTTCCGAAGGTTTCGAAATCCAACAGCAAGGCAGCGTAGCTCAGGGGATAGAATTTACGATCGAAATTGCGGCTTCTCCACATTGAGAGATAACGCAGATCTGAAAGTTATATAGGACAACAGTTTTTACAATTACATATTAATTATAAGTACGTAAAGTTGTGTGAAGTCATATGAAATAATTTAACAATAACGTTTCAAGTTTGCGATATTTGCTTCTTGACGCCTAAAAAGTTTTGCATTCAGTGGTTGCTTCCTTTATTTTCGGTAATCGTGCGGACTGCACTTGGTTCGAGTCCCGTCAGTCCGCATTCGTCCACAGTGCTGTCGGTTATGTTAAGAGAAACAAGGTTCGGCCATAATTCGCAAACTGTTCTAAACGTTTGATTGTCCAGGGAAATTTTCAATCTTTCCACATTGGGTAACCAATTGTGCAGCTTCCGTAAATCATCCGTACACACATGATGTCCGACGTCTAATTGCATACAATGTTGAAGCCGAACGCCGTTCATGTTAATTCTGTGTGTGCTGGATATGATGTTGCCCATCTCGTCCCGGTTCTTGTTAAGTGAAAGTTTCTTCAAATTTGGAACCCACTTTAATAACTCCAATGTCGTGAAAACTTGTTGGCCAAGTCTAATTTCCTCCATATTTTTGAACACATTTTTCCTTGGATTTTTCTTTCCACCAGAGAAAATTTCATTGGGGTTCAGAGTGGGAAGAAGGAACAATTGAAAATCTAGGGCTCGCAAGGAGGCGCGATGCGATTTCAGAATATTTCTCATGTCAGAAGTTATGCTTGGGTGGTTAAGATTAACACTCAAATATTCCAGGGGAATTCCGGGATCCTTTAGAACCTCAATAACTGATGGGGTCATTGTCGTGCATAGTGCTGAATGGTCCTTGCTGAACAAGTCAAGGTGTTTTAGTTTAAGTTTTTTCCCGATCCAGCTTACGAATTATTAAAATGCTCTGAAATATTTCGTCAAAGGCCTGAAATTTCATTGCATTCTCGTATCTGAAACTCTAGATCAAAAAATGATTTGTAAATACTCGTGAAGCAAGCAATTTCCTGATAACATGTGACACATGTAACACGTATACAATTAGTTACCTCAATGAACGGAAATGAAGAGAAGAGCTCCATCCAGGAAAGTATCTTTTCATCCATGCTGGAATTGTACTTCAATGTTTTCAGGTTAGGATTTTTTGTACCGTTTAAACATTCTCAATATCTGAGAGAGTCAAATTTCTGATAGAAATTTGTTTGACGTCTTCTGAGTTTACAATGTTGACATGGTCTAATTCCAGTTCAGTTATGTTTGGGCAGTGCTGGAAAATAACCTGCCGCATGTCGTCTGGCGTTTGAAACTCCACATATACTAGCTTCAGTGTTTTGATTTGATGACCAAATATCTTACATAATTGTTTTGATGTTGGAGACGGAATTGATTTTAACCAGATTAGTTTAAAGTTGATGTAAAGTTGACTTGAGTAGTACGATTCGTTGTCAAACAAAAATGTAACAAAATCTGACATTCCCGTTTCTTTGCAAATCCTAACACATGCAAATGCCTTGAATGCAGCAAGAGCATTCTCCCTCCACCGCCGTGACACGAGTCGACAGGATTTTATGTCTGAGAGACTGCAAAACTGGAATATTTGCTGGAGCATCTTAAATAAATAAAAAATTGTAATGTGAACTTCACAAGCTTCAATTTGTGGTATATATATCCCATTTGTTTGCTCAATATTGTAATTAGAATTACCTGTGGGAATACAGTCAGATATTTGTCCATTTCCAGTGATTGCTCAAGACCCGACGCCCTTTTCATATTACCATTCTGCTTCTCCGTGGAACCTGACATATCCGCCGGAGGTATTACCGTGGAAGTTCCAGTTTCATCAGTTTCATCAGTGTCATGGTTTGTGGAGACCTGCGCACAATCCGTTGGGGATTCTCCATCAGTAGCCGGTTCATCAAACTCCAAAATCTCCATTTCCTTCATCAGACGATTAATTGTAGATTGCTGCTGCATCACCGTTTTCCTCAGTTCTATAAGTTCCTCGTGTTCTGCCTCCGCGTCATTGTTACCATCGACTCGAATATCGACCTCTTGTTTTATAATCACAGGATTGAGGCCGGTGGATGGATCGTTAGCGTTCTCTTCAAATTTTACCGGAGGTCCTTCAGTACTTCCGGAAGTGAGTGGAAGCTCTTGGTTCCCGATCCCAGAATTTCCTGAGGTACCAGGAGCATCATTCCCTGGTTCCAGCTTTTCAACCTGTATTTTAGCACTATTAACTACAATGTCATGAGGATCCACACTATCCCCAAGCTGAGTATACGCACGTTTCCGAATAGCACCTTCCAGCTTTTTATTAGTTTCTGCGGCTTTTCTCGTAAGGCGCTGTCTCTTATTTGACTCCATCGTTTGTTCCCGGATACTGTTTACTAGTTTGTACGTACTAACTAGTAACACTTGTCAACCCAAGATGATATTGATTACTAATTGCCCGGATTACACAATGATTCAGTTTTCAATATTTAACACGTTTTCTGCAAGAACAATGTATGCGCTATCCATCAGCTTTCACCTTGTATAGGACCATATCCCCACTAATCACAATCCTTATTTGAATTCCACACTAATCATGTGCTCAACTCGTTCCAACTAATAAAAAAATATAAGGTTTTTGGAAATTGAATGCAAATTAAAACTCATCTCGCAATCAGTTCACACCACTAGCCAATTTTATTAGCCCAAAATAAATACTCCGGCATAAATTGTCCTGCTGTTGATAAATAATCAATAGCTAAACTATGTAGACGCGTTCCAGAATTTAATTAACCACTCGAAACAATGTTGTTCCTAATGCTCCAACCATCACCACTGCACTGCTCTGTCTTATAGGAAAGCTTGGCTCGGATGGCAATTTGATAATGGCGACCCACGCCACCGCGTTTTTTCACTGAACAATGGGGACCATTGTTTTAGTAGAGGGATACACAATAACATGGCATGATGAAATGAAGCAACGGATTGTTTTTAGCGAAGAGCTTCATTATACACATTTATGGTGTATGATTGCGTGCACGATCTAAGTTTATCTTGTCCGAAGAAGGACAAATGCATTTACCAAGTGAAAATGAATGGATTTATATTTGTCATTGAAGATGCTAGCATGTTTGCCTACCTACTTATATGTGGTAGAAGAAAGGTCGACAAAGCATGCATACAGAGATAATCCAGCATAGATGAGTAAACTGCCCACACATTTGCCTGTGTGTTTCTACACATTTCTTTGCTCGCAACTCAGCTAGCCTTCAAGAGAGCATCGGTGCTGTACACATAGGACGACCATGTGAACATGTAAAGTCATTTACGCTCATGAAAAGGAGGCAGCGTACAAAGTTTTATGGTACTAATCAGAACATAAGTTGCTTTTTGATCATTGCAGAGACGAGAAAGTCAGGATCTACATTTTTTATTCGTTACCTTCCCACTGCAGACTATACTACGGCACTTGAACGCTACATGCATTCTCTTCTCCCTCGTAGAAAAGTTGTGCTGTCTGAAGTAGCAAGCCATGCACCATTCATTTATGCTTACAACATATTAGTTTCTGCTTATGTTGTGCCAACGTAAACAAAACTGAATGACGCACCATCCAGATTTAATAAACCATCTCTGTATGTGTAAAAATCTATAGTTTTGGAACGGAAACACTTTGCATGCTGCACATATAAGGAAAATACGAATCTTGAATTTTGGTAAGTGCATAGAATACGTGCATAAAGACACATCAACACAAACCATATGGCCGAATAATGAACGTAAACGTATCATGTTTACAAGGATGCGCATACTGCTAACAAGGTGCTAGAATGCTAAAACACTTTTTATTTTATGAAAGAAGAACAGAATAAAAACGTTGAGTCGTGACTCATTCAACAAACCCGCAGTGGCCATGTCTGTTATTACCTCCTGTTAAGTTTGATTACATTTGCGCCACTCATACGGTGTAAACAATCATAATATATGCTCTGTCGTGCTCACAAACCAGTTAATTTCCTGTCAGAATATTTACAAGTGCGTTGTAATACGTATCCGTTTTTGCGTGGGTTTGTAAAACATTCTGAAAAATATAATATGTGTATGAACGTGACTATGCAGATTTGTGCCATGCATGAATGCCAAAGAATGCATTACTATTTTTAAAACGACGCAACTCATCACAACGGACAGATAACCTCTCATTCAGGCCACTGTACTCAACTGTGGAAGGTGAGCATTTCAGTCCGGATCTGACTGTATCGTTTCGGGTTTCCTTATATTTGCAGCATCAGTTATCAACCGAAATCGACTTAAGTGCCCATATTTTACTAGAACGGGTGAAAACGGGACTAAAATACTGCCCGAAGTGTAGATTAATGTTCAATAGTATAATGTATAGGAGAACGAGCAACATCAGGACCTGGATTTACTAAATGGCGGCACTAACCCCACTGCATATATTCCCTCAAGAGGTACACAAACTTCATGTCTTTCCCATAATAAAAATAATTTACTACTGGAATTAACTTTTTTTACATTTTTTACAGTTATGAGAAAGTGTTCTGGAAATAATGGAGGACTCGGAGGATATTTTAAGCCTGTTAAATGCTTACCCTGAAATGTCGCATCTTTCAAACGGGTCGCAATTCTCATGGCGAATTGCGGAAATTTGGTTCCTGATTCTCCCAAAATATTGTTCCTTTGATGATACCATGACATGCCGCCTTGTTTCGAGGCGATGGAAAAATGCGGTGGACTCGCATCTAGAGAAGCACGTGGACCGTTTCGCCTACAAATCAAATGGATTGGGAAGAATATCAGAGGATCACTTCAGTTTCAAAAAGAGAGGTGTGACGGTAACAAATTTTCGCCTCTTCAAATCAAAACTTGTCGGCATGTCTGGCTTATCGGAGAAATACAATCCATTTCCTGGAAGATGCATGTACATTCATTATAAACATTTCAAAGAGGATGTCGGGCAGGAGGAACTAGAATTAACGGATTTGAATAATCCTTCCAAACTGCCTAACCATTTTCCAACGCAAATGGATATAGTATTCAAGGTGTACGGGAATCACATTTCCCACATAACTTTTGATTTTGGCTTTAGCAAATTTCAAACACGTAATGACATGCTGTCGGAAACCATACAGCCTTTCTTTCAAAACTGACTCACCTTTCAAATTTGAGATCACTCAAATTGGAGGGATTTAACAAACGCGAAGAGAGGACATTGCCGGACGAATCAAACGAAATTTGTGTCAAGAAAATTGACGCACGTCTGGAGACCCTGGATTTGTTAGACCTCCGCTTTCGTACGTTTCATGATATGTGTTTGCATAAGGAAATTGCAACTGCATTGACCCATCCTGACAAACTTACAAAGTTGACGGTAATTGCCGCAAAATGCTGGGACCCATCATATCTGACACAATTTCCTAATCTAGTTGAACTTGGTATCGGTATTTCTTCTGAACAAGATTTCAAGGCCATCACCAACGACTTGAAAACTCCGAATCTACAAAAGTTGCTGATTACAGATGACGGTTATGAGAGAATTGACATTGAATGTGTTATTGAGTTCTTAAGCCAACTGCCAATTCAATCATTCGAGTTTCTAGTCGAGTTAAAGCAAAAGCAAGAACTCGATTTCTCTTCGCCATCAAAAATGAAAAGTGAGAAGCAAATGAAGCCGGATCCAATTAATTCTGCTACAGTAGTTCCTCATTCCAGCATTCGCCATTTGAAAATTCAGGTAGAAAAGGGTCTTCGGTTTGATTTTCTGCAATCACTTCCATCTCTGGAGTATATCGAAATCACAGTTTTTATTCAAACTTCACGGCCCTGTAGTTGCGGTCACAGTGGAAGTGACGCTGAGTCGGCGATGCGAGGTTGGAGAAGCTGGATACATCAAGACGACATGTTTGGGCGGTGCCTTTCGGAACTTGTTTCCAGTTGCTTTAAGAGGAACAACAGCTTTTTGAGTGTTTGGGCGGAGTTCCAAAATCTAAAAATGATAACAACCCATCCGATCATTGATCGTATAGAGAACAGGATTTGTCAGTTTTCGCGTGAGGTTCCTGACAACATGTTGGTTGTTTCTACCGACTTTAGTAAATGTCGTAAAGAATTATTATAGTCATATAAAAATACGTTCCGACTTAGAGAATCAAGGGCGATATGTACAATTTGCTGCCTCATATAATGTACCTAATTCTATCTTATAATTTATTAGTAAATAATCTACAAAGGTTTTGTTATACATGTGTGAATCAAGCAAAATTTTATTACGCTGCTTTGTCGTAAAAGTAACCAGATGTTGCTATAAAGTGGTATTGTGTACTTTATAGCAGTTTGAAATAGTTTATTTCAATAATAAAATAACAATTAAATTGAATAAACTCTAACGCATCTGAAATTCTGATTCCATTAAAATTGCATTTACCGGGTACTACCAAACATTCACAACGCAAGTATTGTGCTGCAAACATATTTCCACGTGCCAATGGACTTCATTAGAATTCATAAATATCTACTACATCACATTTTAATTGCTGAAAATTTAAATAGCATAATCTGAAATCGCAGTAATGCGTAATATTATTTACTGTCATCGGTTCAAACAATATACATATTAAAATGCGTCGTCATCGATTGTACATTATTACTTTCTAACTCATCCCAAGCATAAATGACTCCATATTGCAGATATTTATTCGATTCATATATTTTGTCGTAAATATACTACTAAAAATAATTATACTGGATTTCCCTTTGTATACAAGCGTCTTTGCAGCACATGCATTTACCATGCTCCATTATACGCTCCTTTGCCAGACCTTGGAAAATCAACTTATGACAGCACATAGATTCCGTCCTGCAATTGTTATCAGACACCACGATTCAGTGCAACGAACCTTCAATATTTCAGTTACCGTGACTCTCCATTTTCATATCCGGATCTTGATCGGTTTCTCGACTATGCTGATTTGGAAACTAAGAACAGAAACGAGAACCCCTTTCTGGGTAGAAGAGTATGCCTGAATGTCAATCCCGTATTTCCAATCCGTTTGGAACTGAATTGGGTCCGGAAACTGCGACGTAAATACTCCCAGTGTTTGGTCATCATCTGTACGCCGACTTCTTCTTATGTGACACAATTCCTAAATATGCTGGAACTGGCCATCAGGATTGAATCAGCGAGAGAGTTGGAGAATGTCTTTAAGGATATCAAATTTCCGCATCTACGCAAACTACTACTCAAACCAGAAACGCGGAATGATACCAACATATTTGAGGGGATTATAAAGAACATGGTCACACTGCAAATTCAATCATTCGAGTGCATTGGCGAGCCGACGTCACCATGGACGGTCTCGTTCTTGTCTTCGTTTGAAAAGAGTTTTGAGGAGGAAGCTGAATCAGGTGAAACTAATGTCATCTCAGTAGTTTCCCAGCGCAGCATTCGTCATTCAAAAATTGGAGTAAGAAAGGGCCTTCGATCCGACATTTTGAAATCACTTCCGTCTCTCGAGTATCTCGACATCACCACTAAGACTGAGCGAGACCAGTCCTGCGGTTGTGGTTACAGGGGTATGCTATGTCTTTTATGCGAAAGTCGGGAAGTGCGGATCATCAAGAGGACGTGCTTGGACAATGTCTTTCTAAATTTGTTGCCAGTTGCTTCAACGAGAAGACCAGGTGCCAGGAGCTTCGGCAGTTTCCAAATCTCAAACTAATTACAATCCATTCGATTATTGACCATCGAGAGGACAGGATTTGCCAGTTTGTCCGAGAAGATCCCAATGCCATGGGATCAGTCACCACGGATTTCAGAGAGTTGCACAAGAATTCATATTTAATTTGATGGTGTAGTATATAACATGGATTATTATGGACGGTGTGTTTAATTCCTAATTTCACTTCAACTGCTTAAATGATGTCAATTGTCTGCATATCGTAGTTTATATTTGTAGTTACTTATACCAATGTGCATTGGTTACGATATCATTTACTAATTGTAAGTTCCAGCGTATCAAAAAAATGTTTCCGCACACATAGTCCACACGACTTCAACAATTTTCTTGTGGCATTGCTCATTTTATTTGATAAGAATACATTAGGATGCGTATACAATATGAAAATTGCTTGACGAAAAATGCGAAACATGTACCAATGACTCGAATGTGCTATAAATGAAGGTATAACAATTATTACGCCAATGTATGTCAATGTTCTGGAGCTACGGGAAAATGTACATGTTAACTTGTCTGAAATTAGCTTACAATAAAACACATACTTACATTCATATACATAAATATTAATTTAAATCTATATTATATATAAACATAAGTGGAGATGGTGATTAAGAATGTGCGAAATGGACTAGTTGTATAGTGAAGCGAGATTCCAGCCCTGCATTTCTCAGACAATTTCGTTAAATGGCGTCTTCATATAGTACATCTATCTACATAATACAATACGCCATCTCTGAGCAAACTCGAGAAGCAGACCTAATATTGAGAGTATTAATCCACCAACGAGAGGAACGAATACGTTCAAAATGTTTCCATCCATTGAAGCTGCAATTGCTTTATTGTTTCCTCGCCCACCTTCCAGTTCTATCTCATTCACGATCTGGTTGAGTCTCTCGAACCGCTTTGACAACCATCCAAATATTCCTGAGTTTGTTATCCTGCCCACTCGTTTCCAAACTATTGGCAATACATCATCTACCAAGTGGAACGCCGTATACGTTTGGACGTAATATTCATGGCCAACGTGCAACATGCTAGTATTAACATTTATCCTCCCGCGAATAGAATTGAAAATGTTGTAGATTTTATATGCTGGAAATACATACGCCATTTTCTTACACACAACCAAGTCTTCTATTGCACGGGCTTCGTCCAGATTTGCGATATGTTTTGCCCCCAAAATTATGTGATTCATTTGTGCGGATTGGCCTAAATTACCCCATCGCTTTCCCAAACTTTTGTAATATCGTGCCACCTTCAGCAGTTCGTTGCCTGTCTGGTTGTGCAAGGAGGTCCCATTAAAGACTTTCCTGTCCAGTACCGAATTGTTGGACAACTGCAGATCCCATATTTCAGACCTCGCCTTCATCCATATCATCCCTCCGCCCCAGTCTGAGACACCCCAAACGTAAACGGAGTGGCTGCCATTCCACCTAATCTCAAATTTATCTTCCATATGAAACGGGTATATAAACCATAGCGGCGTTAAATCCATTCTCGTCGCGCACATGAAAATCGAAAACGAATTCCGCTGAAGCCCATCAAATGACGTGTAGCTGACATACTGTCTCGGCTGCGTCATTTTGTAAACGTTGTCGCTTTTATAGGCGCTGCTAACCACAAAAATGCACAAGAGGAGGGAAATCGACATTATTTTCACTCGAAGTGATTGTGCGTCCTGCCTCTCGAGCCACAAATCACCTTGTTCAAGAAATATGCTCCACATTGCAAATATCTCCTCAAGAAAGGACAGCACATTCCCGCCTTCTAAATGGCGAACTTGACTCAGTACTCCTGACAGTGCGATCACAGTACATATCAAACTGATCCACACATACTCGTCGTAGGAGCTGAAGAATTCGTTGAAACCAAACCGCATTTCCTTGTGACTGCAAGCAATGAATTGAAGACTACGAAATACATTTTCTACCGCCAATGTCGGCGGATCGTCATTCAATTTTCGGTAAATTTTTATCTCCATCTTGATGTAGTTTTTGCTGTTGTCGCAACGCATTGCGGTTTCATGTGGGCAGCATCTATGACCCTTAAGCGAATACGAGCTATTTTTCATTAATGTAAGCCACACTTGAATCATGGCATGAGCAAGTTTTTCTTCGTCCGGCCACTTCAAAACGGGTAGTATCCAGTTATGTCCCATTGTAGATATAAAGTTCTCGCAATCACGCATTTGGCGTTCAAACGCTCCAAATTTTTGGTGGTCGCCTGTCATATCTTTAATTTCCCATCTCACCCAGTCTTGGGGACGAGGATAGGACAAGTTTGATACGTTTCCGATTTCGGAACATTCCGCCCAAGCAAGTGGTATAAAAGCTTTAGCTTCGCATGTGTAGCAGAAAACATAAGCGGAAGTGATTGAACTGATTTGTTCAATCAATTGACTCGGCCCACTACTTCTGGTTTCAAGCAGGGCTAGTATGAATATATCCTTGAAGTGGAAATCCTCAGAGTTTCCCGAACGTGGTAGCTGGCTTAGAATGCGTCGAAATTCAGATGCATCATCCATTCGAAACCTGTCATTAATTTCCACATACACTGTGAAATATGAAGGGTTGCGAACGATTTTAGGGATAGGAAATACTATATTGTAAGTATATTGGAAATAATGAGTTCCCACGAAGGTGGGCAAATATAGCGACAAGTGCAGTACGTAGTTGAACAGCTTAACGTGAAACGAATACAACGACATTTTAAATACAGTGCAGAAGTCGATAATATTTGAGTTTTCTATTCCTTGCAGGTAATCAGAAAGAGGGCAGGGGATAGTGCCCGAGTTGGGTTCCGCCGATATATTGAAATGTTGACTGGTTGCAATGATTTGCGGTCGGGTTATTTGCATATTCTTTCCGCCTTCGCTGTCCTCACTATACGAGCCTATGCCTGGCAAAGGTTTCCGAGTAACAATGGGCGCGAGTGATTGATCGCCACTGGAAATGTCGTCTCCGAAATAGTTGTCCACAATGACAAGGCTGTGTGATATCCATTTTGAGCGCAGTATTTCCTGCAAATCAATGTGTTTCCTGATGCGAGTGTCAAAATATTTTGTTTTTATTTCCAATATCGTTTCTGGCTGATTTTGAAGCCGTGGTGATAGCTTCAAATTTACCACCTCACTTGCGGACAAGGGAACAAATGAGTAGAGGTTAGTTGCAGTCGCCAATGTGACCTGAATGGAAATAAGAAGCATTATGTATTCAAATTTTTTGACTTGATCTCGCGGATCGTGCAAGTTAATCGCAATCATTATGAAAATGGTTTTTGTGTCGATTCTATCATTTGTTGCTGCGTACTGGCTGGTCTTTTACTTCGTTCCACAATCGTAATGAAGTAAGTAAATTTCTTAACTAAAGACTCGTCATCTGCATTTACTGAACACTACAGTATTCATTCAACCAGTTCCCGATGTTTGCACTGCACTTATCTTTCTCCTAAAATGTAATCAACAAACTAATGATGTGTGGCGTTGTTATCACATTGTTTGAATCTAACGGCTGACTCAGGCGTATAGAATAATATATTATTGTCTTCAATGTTCTTACCAATTTAAAGTAACTTAGGCACTGCAACTCTTGGAAATGAGTAGTGGAGATAATTTGTATGTAATAAGTTTACGTGAGAAGCACTTTCAAACCAAGAAGCGCTTAAATAATTTGAAGTGTATTTGAATGGCTCCGCCAATTCATTAATACAATAACAATTAATTGGAACTTGTCGGGTTTCGCGTACTTTTGTTTTTATGTTGAACTCTTTCTATAATTTGGAAACATACATGTTTTGAAATAAGAGTTCCCGATTTGACCAAATGGAAAGCAATCACTCACAGCATACTTACATCATCTAAAACCAATAGCAACTTTTAAAATTATTCTCAAGTGCAGTATCAAACATTGGGATTTGTTTTAAGCCGTCCATATTTCAAATATTTTTACCGAAAACGATGGTGAAAAAATCAACTGCACTTATTTTATCTGGTTGACTGACTCTCACACGGACACCCCGATTGGAGCTCCCATCCATTTTAACAATATGATGATGTAACAAATGTAACGTGCCTATTTGCTGTGGAGATGGTAAAAGGAATTGGAATCAGGACGATTTTATATTTCCATTTATTCTATCTTGCCGTGCGGATCACGCAAGCGAGTCCAAACCATTGTTGATATTATTATCATCGTCGTCTTATGTTTGCTTTAATGCACCATTGAATATATGTAGCTCAAATATTACTGGAATATGTTTGTGTAAGCGTGTGATAGAAAGCCAGATATCTAGACGTAATTCCCTATAAGTTCGGAGTAACTGCTGGCCATCCTGTCAGAGTGGTGCGAGTGAGAATTAAAATGGCAAACATCGAAAACGCTTATTCCATCAAATTCGAATCGCTGTCCGGAAGTCAATATAGGCGGTCTTCACATATGCATCCATAAGGCTAACGCTGTTGTAAAATATAATATCCCGAACAACTACTATTTCATATTAACACGATTTTAAGAAATGGTGTAAGGATTTTTGACAGTTTACGTGAAGAAAAAATCGGTTTTCGGAGGTATTCAAGAGTTTTAGCAGATTTGACAGCCTCCTGAATTTTTACATGCATTAACTTTGAACGGCTAGTTGCGAGAAAAACTAGTCGCGTTAAACCGCGATGGAAAATACGTAGCTGAAACAATTTGTTTTGAAGTGACGCTTTCAAATGGCGTTAATAAACTACGCTTTCAAATGGCGTTCTAAAACTACGCTTTCAAATGGCGCTCTAAAACGACGCTTTCAAATGGCGTTCATAAATGGCGCTCTAAAACGGCGCTTTCATATGGCGTTCATAAATGGCGCTTTCAAATGGCGTTCATAAATGGCGCTTTCAAATGGCGTTCATAAATGGCGCTTTCAAATGGGGTTCATAAATGGCGCTTTCAAATGGGGTTCATAAATGGCGCTTTCAAATGGGGTTCATAAATGGCGCTTTCAAATGGGGTTCATAAATGGCGCTTTCAAATGGGGTTCATAAATGGCGCTTTCAAATGGGGTTCATAAATGGCGCTTTCAAATGGGGTTCATAAATGGCGCTTTCAAATGGGGTTCATAAATGGCGCTTTCAAATGGGGTTCATAAATGGCGCTTTCAAATGGCGTTCATAAATGGCGCTCATAAATGGCGCTTTCAAATGGGGTTCATAAATGGCGCTTTCAAATGGCGTTCATAAATGGCGCTTTCAAATGGGGTTCATAAATGGCGCTTTCAAATGGGGTTCATAAATGGCGCTTTCAAATGTCGTTCATAAATGGCGCTTTCAAATGTCGTTCATAAACGGCGCTTTAAAATGGCGTTCATAAATGGCGCTTTCAAATCGCGTTCATAAATGGCGCTTTCAAATCGCGTTCATAAATGGCGCTTTCAAATGACGTTCATAAATGGTGCTTTCGAAAGGCGTTCATAAATGGCGTTTTCAATGCATGTGACCTCTTTTTGACCTCTACAGGTGAAAATAACGCGATTTGACCCATGGTTCCTGAAGCGAAAATGATCACCGTTCAATTCTCTATCAGAATCCACGAAGAAAAAAATTTGCCATTTAAAAAGCATGTGACCTCTCTCTGACCCCTACTCCAACCCCTGTTGACCGATTGACCTGAAACTCTGGCCATGTCTTCCTTGTCACCTAAGAAACATATGTACCAAGTTTCGACAAAATCCGTCAAGCCGTTTCAGAGTTATAGCGCGAACAGACGGACGGACAGACAGACAGACGGACAGACAGACGGACAAACAAACTAAAATTATAACTACGCTTCAACTCCGTTTCAGCTACGTAATAAAAACTGAAATATACACAAAACACAGTTCCCAACACTCCCGTATCCCATTATCATCTATCCCAACTTGTGCCCCTAAAATTTTGCATGGTGTGTGATTTGCTAATCGTCAAAAACTATGCATTTTGGATATACCTAATTTTGTTAACGTAATATGTAACGGAGTATGGTGAGCATGTATCCTATGCAGCGATACCTGCTTCTTGGTTTCGGCATTAATGTTTATCTGCTGTCTCGAACCGACTCTTTGAGTCGGTACGATAACGTTGGATATACATAACTTGCATACCTAGCTTGTTATAAACATATGTTACAAATAAATGTATGGTGTTCAGACCTGCACTTTTCCGAAGATTCGGAACGATATAAATGTGTTGATGGATATCGACACAAAATGGTTGTTTATGTAAATATGTTGACTTAAGTACATACCAGATTCTCGCATATAAACTTGATTTCTTATGAATTCAAATTGCATGAGTAGGCAAAGATTAAATATTTATGATTACAATGATATTCATTATGACTAAGCAATGAAGCCAAATGAATTCTGACCGCACCGAATACACCTACACGCAAAATATTCCTGTGGATGGAATAACCGAATCGTTAGTTTGCAATGTGAAGAATTATCGCGAACTTATTGACCTGGATGCATACGTGAAACTGACAGATAAGAGTAGTGATGTATCCATGTAAACATGCGATAGATATTACAACTATGTCGGCCAAGATGGCAATTTTATAATTTATTGCAAAATCAAGCTCAACTAATAAATACATTATGAACTTTTGTGCACGTAATACAAAGAAAATACTAATAATATCAAATTTATTATGGTTCATAATTGAAAAATATGGTAACACACTGTGTGTGGAATGCGATTTATGACACACAGTCAGTTATGCAAACAGAGTTTATATTTCTATTTCAAAAAAATCCGTGTTTCAAAATATTATAATATACATAAGTGAAAAAACTTACTACTTTTTACTTTTAATCAAGCTTCAACAACAAATCTAAATATTTTTTAGAAAAATTGTTTTTCAATATTCTCCTTTAATTCGGCTCAATATATTTATTAATTGTAAAGAAAATAGCCTTGCTCCAGTATGGATAAGTTTATATCTGCCCAGATCCGCCTTATGAGCAAAAAGTTTGTTGCACTCGGAGCACTCATGTCTTTTATCGCGGCCGTGTTGCAACAGCATTGCACTTGCAATGTTTTGTAGCAATTTTTAGACTGCTTGCCACCTCAGTTCTGAGACTTTGTTCAAGTTCCAAATGCTTTCAAACTTCTTGTTTGAAGGCACTTCAGGAATAGCTCTACGAACAATGCAATAGACGTCTTACTTCTGTTAGCTCGAAACCTGAGTCAATTTTAAATGTTTGGTTCAGCACGACTTGATAATTGGAATTAACGCTACCACATCTCAATGATTCAATATGTTTTGACGTTGCTAGCTTCTTAGGAACAAACAACATTTCTCACAGTTGTTTAGATTTCTTACAGTATACATTTTTCCAATCCTAAAGTCGGACGCAGCATAAGCCAAACTACTGTTGTAAAAGGCATGCAGAAGTGGGGAGTTGTATAAGAAATAATCCCTGAATTGGGAACGGAACGTTTAGCTTCAACTAAAGTTAATTATGCATTGGCGTGCTAGCTTTTAACTTAATGTAAAACTGTTCTTACGCAGGCTCAACATGATAGAGGTACCTGAAAGGATACACATAACAGTGTACACTTCTTGTCATTAATCGACAGTCATATGTACAAGGTGTTGCGTTGGTTAGATAAGTATAGCGGCATGCAGACCTGAGACAAGAACAAAAAGCAAAGATATATACCTACAGGGCGAGCATATTGGAACTTTGGAAAATGAAATTGTGAACGTGGGGAACAAGTTTAATACTAACAAACTAAAATCACAATCCAATATCCCATAATATGTTATCTCCCAAATTTTCGTTTGTGCAGTTTATGTAGTGTGGATTACTAATCCCAAACCTATGTACCAATGTAAGTTTGGTATATTTTTCTCAACACATACATACATATGCATACATACATATATATACATAAGGGGAATGCGATGAGCATGTGTCTAATGCGCAGATATCTGTTTCCTGCTTTTCTTTCCGGCGGTCTTGCTAATCCCAAAAGAATCCCGAATCACTTGAGTTCGGCCCATTGTGACGTCGAATATACATATGACTGGTAACTGTGTGTAAGACCTAGCCTACACTTGACATATGTAGAATATTTTGTCATTATTAGAAGGCTGACCTGCATAAAAAAGTTCCTGCTTCGTCTACATCTAAACGCAGTCTCTGATATCACTCTGTACATACACGTACGACGTTGCTAGTATTACAAACCTGAACGCAAGGTACACAATTTTAGGCACGTGAAGAGGTTTACAAGTTTATGTTGGTATGGAGTTCTTACAGTTGTATATTAACGGGTTATGTTAACTTTGGGACACATGCTTTGTAAAGTCAAATTCAACATTCTCCAATCAACACTTTTCATGTTACGTGGTAGCTAGCTGTTGCGACAATTATTTAGCACTCATACAAGACTGATTCTCTGTATTGTGCGCTGACAATACATGAAGCATTCTAAGTGACTACACATGTATTTTATTTTCTTGTTTTAAGTTTTCAAATTTTTTCAGTGTGCAACTACCTTGCCAGTAAGTAATACTTGCAGATAACTCCACATTTAACGGAACTCAAAGTAGAAATTAACTTGCTGCCGGAAACCGTTACCAGGTTATATGCCAGAGTGTGGATGCTTGTTGATATTGCATTAGTAAGCCATTTAACGCTGAAAATGTATGTAGCATCACACCAATTACAACATCACAATTAATTTCTTATTTATGTTTTCCTTTGACTCCAAAAATCCAGGAATTTCGTGATTCCTACTATTCGAAAACTACACAAGAATGCCCTCCTGTATTTTCTGTGATCTCCACTTTCATTCATCGAAGGAGAAGAAGCAACACAAATGCGTTAAAAACGAATGCGTCATGTGTGAAAAACGATTCCCGAATAACTCGACACTGGAGGATCATCTTCGAAGCCATGTCCAGGAACGCCCCTACACCTGCGGAATATGCCAGTTGGACTATCCTACTGAAAACGCACTTCGCTACTATGTCCGATTCACAACCTGCAACGGTGCTCCGTTCATCCATTGTGAGTTATGCGATTATAAATCCGCCAACAAGAATCGTATGCAAGACCACTTGCTGCGGCATACTGGCGAGAAGGCTTTTAAGTGCGAAGTGTGCGGGAAACAGTTTGCGTTCAGGTGGGATTTGAAACTTCACCACATTTCATCGCACAACGTCGATAAACCTTACACCTGTTCTCGCTGCAGCTACAAAGGAAAACATCGACATGATGTATGCAACCATATGAAAACACACGAGACCCCAATAGATCAAAATTGCCCAAATTGCGATAAAATATTCCAAACTGGAGTTGGACTTAGAAGACATTTGTTGAAGGTGCACAACCGGAATGCATCCGTCGTACAGAAAGTATCCTGCTTGTTTTGCGACCAGGCATGGAAAACAAGCGCGGATGCGCGGCTATAGCCGGAGAAAATTTCTGGAGAAAAAGGAAAATCCTGGCAAAAAGCATAGATTTTGCATAATTTTTATAAGATATTTTAGATTTTTGTGACATGTCGTTTCGTTACTATGAAATACGCTATTAACGCATTAGATGGTGCCGATAATCTACTACATAAATAGCAGTATTAGATGAACTTGGTCGGAGAAAAATTATTTTCATCCGGAGAAAATATGTCAAACTTTCGATGTCTGTTTGCGACCAGATCTTATCGTCAAAAGATCACTTAATTCGTCACATGTATAAACACACCGGGGAGCTTCCTTTCACATGCGAGATATGCGACAAAGGATTTAGAGACTCTGGGGAAAAATATTTACACATCAGACGTGTTCACACACTTGAGAAACCGCATGCGTGCAAGAGTTGCCCGTCGTCGTTCTTTGTGGCTGCAAATCTAAGGTCTCACGAACGAAGCATTCATGCTGCCATAAAGCCCGTGTTTCCAAGTAAAGGATGTCCGGTTTGTGGAAAACAGATAGCACGCGGTGGAATGAGTAACCACGTGCGAGTGCACACGGGCGAAAAACCTTATCAGTGTGACATTTGTTGCAAGGGATTTTCTCAGTGGAGTTCACTTGATATTCATCGCCGAGTGCATTCTGGAGAAATGTCCTTTGCATGTGACGTATGCGGAAAAAAGTTTTCTCAAAAGGCAAATAGAGATACGCATGTTAAAGTGCGGCATACGATTGCCAAGAAATCACATCAGTGTAAAGATTGTGGCAATTGGTTTCGCTATGGATATACGCTTAGGAGACACGAAAAGCGATTTCATTAACGTAATCACGTGATACTCGGCCATGCAAAATGGTTCGCAGTTTGAATTTCAAAAAACCAGAAATGGTCATGAAATAAGGATTTCATTTATACACGAGGGTAGATTATATGAGTATGGCATTACTGATAAGCTACTTAAGTTACAAATTTGTAGTAGTAGTTTTATATTATAATATTATGTACTTGTTACACTGGTTAGTTTCATAGGGATTGCATAAATTTTGACAAAGTTATCTTTAAATTATACCCAAATTTTAATTTTATATTTGTCAGCACATTTCGTATGAAGTTGTAACTAATTTCGTCTCGAGTTAAAAACTAAAAGTAAAACGTTCACATGTGTAGTTATTTAATACTCATTCTGTAAAGCGCGAATTTGAATTAAGGGAATACAGATTTCATATTTTTTTAAAAATGTTGTATGCCATTAACTTGAATATAAATATATATTAAATCCGTCTTACAATAACATGAGTAAACAATTTCGTCAAAACACTAGTTTGGAATCATGCGTGTTAATAATGCCCTGTAACATTACATTACAAATAACAACTAATTACATTGTCTGCTTAGTTACCCAATAATCACCACATTATTCACCCATGCGAATTCACTCGTGCTGATGTGTTGGTTGTCCGCCAAAATATTTCCAATATTACACGCAACTATAATGATCATATACTGAATTTAATAATAATTGATTCAAAGTTTGTTTCAACAAATTGTAATCACTGGTGAGTCAGAGGCTTGGATGATGCACCTCAATTCCTGATTGAATTGAAATAATCAGCGGGGGATTTTCATATCCGATAGCATGCAAACGCGTAATTAATTATACCAGCTTGTCACGAACACACAACTATGTATATAACCTATTGTACAAAAGAAAGCATTTTCAAGCATAAATCATTATCAAGTATGTACTAAGACTATACATATTAAGACATGATCGTAAGAATGGTACGTAAAAGAGAACTACACATATTGTTTTTTCGCAGTAGAATATGAAGCATTTTCGTCCTAGGTTTTAAACTAAATATAACTCAATTCCTTCCCAAGCTTAAAATGCATGAGCGGTTATGTTAAGAGATACATAGAGGCATGCTAACCTGATGAATATTTGGGGTAGTCTATATTCTTGGCACTACGCTACAAATGTACGAATGTGTCGGCTAAATATATACACATCCACGTACAACTGAAATAACAACGACAACTAAGCAATCTTTCAACATGACTGATAAACTGAAACTTTGAAAATAAAATTTGAAACTAATGGACAAAAGGAAATATCTAGAAACTCATACCATAATCCCGTATCGTATGGTATGCGATCCCAACATTTTTTTCGTTCACGTCGTTTGCATTGTCTTGTTTATTAGTCTCCAAAACTGTAACCCCGGTATATATTTGTGGATGGAGTAGTGCAAGGGACTGTGGTGAGGATGTATCCCGTCCAGAGATACCAGTTTTGTGTACTGGCATTCATTTTAGTGTTCAGAATGCTGGCCCAAAACTGCAGCTTGACTGTGTACCAGAAAGTTGCAACCATGCTATTTCCACATTCACATGGACCTGATACCTCTCGTTGAGAACATATCCTGCTATAAATATAGATTGACAATTATGTCAGGGTAAGTGCTAAGGCATTCATGTCCTCAACTCGGAACGTAATAGAATTTAAAAGCATTGAAGTGTATGGGCTGCATAATATTGTTCATAAACAGATATATTGTATTATGTGCATACGCGACTCTCACAAGAATATTAAGGAGATATTTTGTCGTCACAACCTCACACAGAGCTAGAGTACCAGGTAAAAAAATTGGCCGTTGCAACGCGTTGTCGTATTTAATAGGAAAACATTCATTTATCAGGAACTGTCACATCGACATCGGTCGCCATTGCATTATTGCTTTGCAAGCAAGAGGCTCCAGTTGTCAGGAAGTTATTATGACCATTTGGGGAAAATAAGCTAACAGTATATTCCATAGTATCACTACCGCGATTTCAAATCAACAAGTTTGCATTGACAGCGGAATGGAAGGGATCAATATGGAGGTAGACGGATGCCACCAGGCACTGCAAATGGAAGAGGTAACAGTCCAACGTCTTTAAATATGAGCACGTTTTTGACAATCAAAGTTTTATAAATATACTTGCCATTTATTTTCAGATATTGCAGCACATTTTCAAGTTTTGCTCTGTAAAAGATCTGCGATCATATCGACAAGTATCTACTTTGTCGCACATGTCATCTGGTAGACAATGGAAGTCGAGGGCAACTGTTACGTTGGATTCTGCAAGCAAAATGGCAATCTTCGCCCGTTTTGTACGGGAAACTGGAGCAACAAATTGTTACGGGAATTTCCTCATTCGTGCAACTATGTACGTAAATACGTGGTTCCCGGAAGGAAATCCGGAACATTTCTGGGCAGCTTGTGGTGACAATATTACTACTCTAGTTCTGGACAATTGCAAGTTCCCCAGTACACACAACTTACGCAGTATCATTTATCATTTGGCTCCAAAACTGGAGAAATTGGTTTTACGAAATCCAACTGTTAAAGGCGTTTCCTTTTTCAATGAACCTAAGAGGTACGAAGAGCCTGCATATGGCGAAAATTGGAACCTACGCTCTCTTACAGTTGCAATTATGAATCCCATTGGAATATCGTATATGGAATTATTCTCTCATTTTCCAGGGTTGAGGGTATGTAACTTGAATTCGCTATATAATTTGAATATAAACTTTACCATTTGTTAAAGTATTTTTTTCCTTTCAGACACTGTGCTTCGATGGAATGATTGACACTCAAGACATGATCTTTCCGTCCGTCGTCATGATTCGAAAGTATCATCCACAAAAGTTACAACTGAAGGAGATAGTCTCCAAATTTGGTATTGCGCGAACACACCCGGGTATAGGTCCTCACATGCTGCAGGCTCTCGTCGACACTGCGCTCCAAATTGAAACACTTTCCCTTGCAGTGAACAATGAGTTGGGCTTTCCAAACCTTGAAAGTGTCATCAAGGCAAACACGTCGTCCCTGAAGAAAATCCACTTAGATAGACTTGTGTTCCAACATGATATTGTCTCCACTCCAATTCCCATAAACTCTAAACTGGATAATCTCATCGAACTCGTCCTTCATCATGAGCTGCTAACAAGTTTTGAGTTTTTGAGGTTCACCCCAAACTTGGTATCATTTGCAATTGTTGACGACAGAGCAGAGAAAGTACCGCGCAGAGTGCTTCCTGGGTCACACTCGGAGAATTTAATGAATACCAATTTCGCTCGATGCATGGAGTTCAAATGTTCTGCAAAATTGTCAATAAAAGAGCTGAATCAATTCATGAGCTGGCTTCCCAATATCGAGCGTTTGACAATGGAACTGGACAACGAAACGTTTGGATTGGTATGTGAGCGCTGGGGAAACCTCACGTCGTTGAAAATGGGAACAGGAAGTGCGGTGGACGAGTGCGGGATCACCGGAATGAATGCTGGGGATGTCGATATGGTTAATCTTGAACGGCTAGTGCCCAGCACCGTGAAAAAGCCCAATCTGACACACTTCAAGCGTGAGTTGTTACGGATGTAAATGTACACAAATGTCACACTTAATTTTTGACATGTATTCTAATTTGGTTTTAATTTTTTCAGATCTTCGTCATTTACAGATTTCGGCTAAGGCGGAATTAAACTTATCGCTGGACTATTGTGGAATCACGCTTGGAGTGAAGCAACTCCCCAACCTTTTAACCTTTGATTCCGAAGGTTACAAATACAATGTAAGTTTATGTTTTATAGAGCCTTTAAGTTGTCAATTGTATTCAACCCGCGTTAATAGAACTGATCAGGATGAGGTTGCTTTTTTATTGTCGCAGATAACGGAGCACCTATGGAGTGTGCTTTGGGATCGCTTCCGTTTCAACGGAAACAAATAGTGGGTGATTGTATGGCGGTTTTCTTTGACTTTCCGAGCCCCGTCAAAATCACATGCAAGAATATTATATAAGCTCATAATTTCATTATCGTACGCTGTTTTTGTAGCTAGCAGCGTTTTTATTTTTAGAGTATGTTTTGCAATTAAATAAAATGGTAGTAGATAAGTTGTAATTGTTGAATTTTTAAGAGATGTTTAAATTTGAAATCATTTGACAGAATAATACTGTTTATTGATTACCGTTTAAATACAAGCCTACGTGCGGATTTTAATAATAATTTTGTGATACGCAAGTCAATACATTGTGCGGATTTGTAAAAAAATGATCCAATATTTCCGCTTGTTACGAGGACGCATCTATTTTACCGTACGGCATAAAATGAAATTCTTGCGGATCAGAAGGCAAGAAATCACTGTTTATGACAATTATGTACGTTGTGGCACGCAAAATATTTCCTACGTAGTCCCACAGTGCATTATTATTTACATCAACAAGATGATAATATTAATCCATAAGTACCCATAGGCAAAACGATAATATTAATGTCAGTACATAACTGTTTGAATGATTTATCAAGGTGCTGTGCAATATATGGATTTGTATTCTGGCAACGAATAATCCTAATTTTAATAATAATGCGGCCACTTTGTTCTCGTCATAAATACATGCATTACATTTTACAACATTTGCCATTTTGGTAGCATTGTGAGGACTGCGGAATTTCCGGCTGTATTATTAGAAAGTCTAGTAGTCTACTGACTTTTGGAGTTGAACCATAATCATGTCCATGCTTCATGAAATGAGCTCCCGGAATTAACTTGGATATGTGTTCTTATCAACGGTGCATATTTAGGTGTGACGGATTGTTTGATGCCGGCAGGATCGGAATATTTTTTGTCCATTTTAAACTCGTGAGCATTACTTATGAAATACAAAGTAACAAAATGTTTATACTCATCTTGGTTATGTGATCATATTTGTGTTCCATTTCCATAAATCCAGTCAATATATAGAGCGTCGAATGTTTACTACAGCGCACGCGATGGAACGAATGTACGGATAAACGGAAACGTCTGACGAAGATCATGCCCGTTTGCGCAATGATTGACCGGCGACATGGAACCAGATTCTACAAATGTTTCTCTAAAAGTGCGACAGTGAAAGTTACGACACGAGTGTGGGCGGTGATGGATTCCAAAAGAGAAAAAGTGCATGTACATATACCTTACTCTGCAGCGCTACCATGAATGCCATTGACGTATGTTCGAACCCGGAAACTGCTTTTGTGTGGAAATTAGCCCATTCATGCAGTACAAATTGCACCGGAGTGGTTTCAACAGATCTGCTGAAATGAATTGCATATGAGTAGGGAGGCTACTTCGATGAAATAAAATAGCTTCTGAGTAGGAGTAAAGTTGTTGTAGTCTTGGCGTCCAAATGAGTAAAACCTTGAGCTAGGACGACGCCGATGAGTAGCTTGTGCGAATAACTATACGTCTTTTTTTACGGTGCTGCTCAGAACAATTTCGGTTGTCACGAAGACTTGTTTTGTGACTATCCCATTCAGGTGTTGTGCTGTTTAGTATTCCGGATATTTTGCAGATGAAAGAAAAAATGCCTCAAGGTTAGTGAGAGCATATTATTTGTAAACATGTCGTATGCGTTTGTGTAGTGTGCAAGGTGCGAACATGGATAAAATGCCAACATGGAAGTAAATGGATAAAATCATGTATATACATGTATTTAATGCAACCCATTTCCTACATGGAAAAAAGAAACATGGATAAAATCATGTATAAAATGAAGAAAATGGCAAAATCTTTTATTAAAAATTAATATTTGATTATTGGCATGAAGTAATAATGGATATTAAGCCGTAAAATGGCCAATTAGTTGTCTTAAAACGTTTCAGTTATCGACATTAAGTAATTTAATTTAATTAAATACATGTAAACAACCCCATATGGTCTCAATCTTAACGTTAATTCATTTTATCCATTTTTCCAACTTTATACATGGATAAATGATTTTATCCATGTAAAAATGGATAAAATCAATTTATCCATGGAAAAAGTCATGCCCTGAGTGTGACTCACGAGCCGCCTCCATTGTGGACCTCTCTGCCACATATAGAACAGCGAATGACGCTGGTGTCCTTATTTGCATCTGGATTTACATTAACTGTTTTGAATACGCAACGAATGTTTTGCGCTTAATGCCAAGTGAAATGACAATATTACATAAAGTAAATCAAATTGTTAGAGTTTGGCACTTACAACATTTTTACCCATTTCAAATGACTTAGGACTACTTACGAAATACAATATTATGGAACTGTCATGATTATGTGGTCATATATGTTGCGTCCTTTCCAAAATTACAGTCAGTATTTTTATTGGTGCCCACGGTCTCCACCAAATTCAAATCGCATAGAGGCAAATATGTGTCAACGATGTTAGTCGTTTGGTAAATGATTGACGTCTGACATGGATGCATCTTGCATAAAAGTTTATCATAAAATTGTGAAACTGGCGGTATTCAAAACAACAAATTTAGGTAAAACAAAAACCTACGTGTTCGCGTCATTAAAGTTTGTACATGATAAATGTAATGTAATTTGTGCTAAGCAGTAACGCACATCTTGCAACGATTGGTCATATAAAATGGGAATTTTAGAACAGAATAGCTTACAGTAAAGTAATTTACTGTTGAAATGTTGGCAATGGTCTCATGTCTTAGTTCACTGATTAACAATTCCATGTAGGCGTTTATCTACACCAACCCATCCATCAAACTCCAACGAGAAAGTATTGTTGGCATCTTTAAATTATTGCGTCACAAACAGATTTAAACTTGTGTAGATAAAAGGCATTACGACAGATATAAATCATAATCACAACTCAACTCACCTAAACTCACAACACTACTTGAATGGAGTTTGGATGGAGGCGCACCTTGTTGTTCAAAACGGACAATCTTACGTGCGGTTTTTGATGAAAATTGGACGATTTTCGGCGTGAATATCTCCACATAAATTACATATCATGGTATGTGGTGCACATCACGCGAAAGAGAATTTTCTGCTCTTTCTTTTGAGTATTCGCATGAATTCCAACTCGTTCATTTGCGTATGTGAGGACCATGAAACCCAATCGATCCAATTTTCAAGGAAATCCGAAAATGAAATTTTGAATGTATTTTGAGAAGATATGTCTATATTCCGCTTTTAGAATGGAATTTCCGGATTCAACTTTGACCGGTAACGAAACACACATTCATGTACTTTTCAGAAACAGTGGACACCTTGTAGTTAAAATAACTAGAATCTTGCCAAAATTCTCCTTGTAGTGGGATACGATGGTGTTTTGAAACCCTGAATATCATATTTCGTAGATGTCAGTGCCCAAGCGGCGGTATATCAAAATCCAATTTACAATAAGGAAGCTACCCGAACGTGCTCAACATATGGGCAAACAAAAGAAACTTGAAGCAAAAATCAGTCTCAAGACGATGCATAATTTTTGGACTCACGGTAAGTCCCAACTTCCCTGCAATTTACTATGTTATATTTGTTGAGTGGCCAGAGTGAAAATACCGGTTTGAGGCATTGCATATATTCACCATCGTATTTGCATCTTATTTTTGAACTATGTAGAATGATTTTTGGTGGGGAAATTAAAAAGTGGTTTCAGCAGGAGCACATACAGTTCAGTCGATGTGGTGAAAATGTGATTTTTAAAGTTTGAAACTAAAGACCCCACCATTATTCATAGAATGCAATTGAGTTCCTGTTCATGTGTGGGACGGATACCTAGACATTGGGACTAAATATGTTGAAAAGTGGAATAGTGTACGGTAACGTGTGCGTGAATGAGGGGCGCACAAAATCGTCCAGTTTTCACAAAAAACGACTACGTACAACAACAATTGACGGATTTGCGTCACCCATTTCTGTGGTTGGGTCATTGACAAAAAACTACCAGACATTTGACGGTGATCCCCACATGTTGATCCACACAAAAATAACGGTATACAAGGTGATGTCTGTTGTGTCATGTTGATATATAGATAACAGTTTGAAAAATAAGTTCAAATATAAACCCTTACACAAAAACATGTATTATCGCTAACCAAGACATCATGAACGACGAGAAATTATTTTGACCGTATTCACATTATTACAAGCATTTATTATTGTGTTGTGGCTACTAAATATGCATAACTGTTGAATGTCCTGAACGCCCAGTTGTCCACGTCAATTGCACATTATCAGTAATCGTGCATTGATATAATCCACGCGTAAGAGCGCATTTTCCGATCTTGTGCTGAACTTTGTGATGTGTTTTTCGAGTAATAACACTGGAGCTTTGTAATCATTAAAAATAATACCTGATGGAGAGCAGCACCAATTAGCGAATACCAACCACTCATAATTTGTTATTATGATATTTCCGCTTTGCTTTTTGTTTGATACTTTTGATCGGTGACTGAGCGTATCTCTTGAGCCCAAAAACTGGGGTTAACTATGAAATCTATTATTGATAGGTAGGTTTGATATTTACCTTATGCATAGTTTTTGCGATGTATTTTGCTATGACGTTATGTAATCATGTTTGCATTGCGAGTACTGTAGTAGTTCTCCGAACCTAAGGTAATTACCTCGTTACGATATTAAGTAGACGGAAAACAGGAAACGTATTATCTGAGACGCTGATGCAAATCATTGTTATCATTTATATATACGTCGTGGTTCTCGTGTTGCCAATTTATCCGACAAATAATATGTATTCCCGGTAAACGTGAGTGTTTGCTCCTCAAGGACAATGAACTTTCACGAATGATGCAATGCTGATCATGTAACCATTTGGTGGATATGGTGTTATATTTAATTGTTTGGCAGCCTTACGCCGAAAAGACAAACTGCTGTTTACAAGTCGTTTACTCGGTAAGAGGAATTAGGTTGTGGCTTCTACTGGAAAATCCATCAAATGGAGATAGATAAGATAGGAGGAGCCTGGATGATTTTTGCTTCCTGAAGTGAACTTGTGATAAACATCCAAACTCCAACTCTTGGTGTGAGCTGGGATGAAAGTGGTAAGCAAATATTGAATACGAACATAATCTTTATTTACATTCCGTCCTCGCATCAAAACAAAACACTCATGTTACGTAATACGTTCCTCGATATCGTTGACATATCAAGTTGTATTGCTGAGTAACAACTGAACGTACATTAACAGGTGGACTCCTTTCATCGTGCTGTAGTAGTATAAATATCACAAAGCTCACAGTCGAGGTATCAGTACGTCGTAGGTGCTTGTAAGTGAAATGATGGCAGTGCTACTAATATTATCAAAGTATTAGTATAAACGAGTTGAAAATTCTCTGGGGTTTGCATGCTTTTTGTGTAACATTTAAAGTTTTAATAGTATTTCAATAAAATACCCGGTAACTAACATCACACACAAGGTAGGTAACAAAGCATCAGTTCTGCAATAACAATATAAATTTTGTATTAGTAGTAATTTAACCCTGTTGTGTCTCATCCGTTTGAACAAAAATCTAACTGCCAAGTAATAATGGCGCTCTTAATTTTATTAATTTTATTTTGCTTAGGTTGTTGCCATAAATCAGTCCGGTGGCTATTCCAAATGGCGGCAGAAAATCCGTTGAGTATATTTCCTCACGAGGTAAGCCAAATTACTTTTTAACAGAAACAATCAATTGCTTGTCCGTATTTAGTTTCTGTGCTCCTTTATCATATATGGCAGCAAATCGTAGAAGTTATTGACGACTCGGAGGACGTAATAAATTTGCTGCATGCTCACTCTGAAATGAATCAGTTATCACAAAGAAGGCAATTCACATGGCGTGTTGCGGAGGTGCTGTTCCTCATTCTTCCCAAATATGTATGCTCCAAAGATATCATGAAGTGTCGAATGGTATCGAAGCGGTGGAAAAGTGCCATTGACTCATATCTGGAGAAACACGTGGACCGGTTTGCCTACAAATCAGATGGGCTGGGAAGAATATCAGAAACCCACTTCAGCTTCCACAGAAGAGGCGTGACGGTCACAAATTTTTGTCTCTTCAAAGAAAAGCTATCGCAGCTTACTGGTTTGCCGGGAAAGTATAATCCATTTCCGGGAAAATCCGTGTACATCCATTATGATGATTTCAAGGACATGGTCGCCGAGGGAACGGAAGTACCCCCGAGCTGTCCTATGCAAATCGTCCCAGTATTCCAGTTGTATGGACAGCATATTTCCCACATGTATTTTGATTTCGGCTCCAGCGACTTTGTAACCCATAGTGAGATGCTCTCGACTACTCTCCAGCCATTCTTTCGTCTACTGACACAAGTTTCCAATTTGCGCTCACTCAAGCTGAAAGCACGCAATGGATACGAAAATGGGCAGGTAGCGGACGCTTCAGGTGACATCTGTCTGGAGAAAATACAAGCTCATCTGGAAACCCTGGATTTGATGGACTTCCGCTTTCCTACCTTTCAGGACAGATGCTTGAATAAAAACGTTGTTGACACGTTGACGTATACGGAACAAGTTACAAAGTTGACTGTATTCGCATCAAAATATTGGGATTCGTCTTGTATAACCAAATTTTCAAATCTGGCTGAACTGGGCATCAGTGGTTTGTCAAAGGAGGAGTTAAAGAATATATTGAAGGAATTGAAATTTCCGCATCTACAAAAGCTGCTGCTGAAACCTGGCACTTGTGAAATAATAAACATTAGATGGCTTATTGAGAACCTGGTCTCACTAAAAATCCAGTCATTGGCATGTCTGTGTGAAATACTTGGGGAAATATTTTTCCCGTCTTGGAGAACAGAAGATACTGAGCATCAAGATGAACACATTGAATCTGCTTCTGCCTCTGCAGTCTCTCATGGCAGCATTCGCCATTTGGAAATCCATGTGAAGAAATACCTTGACTATGGTTTTCTTAAACTGCTTCCTCTTCTCGGCCATTTCACCATTATCATTTCGATTACCAGTGACATGTCCTGCGGTTGCGGGCACAGGGAAAGGGACGCGGAATCAAAAATGCAAGATTGGAGAAATGCATATCACCAAGGCGATGTGTTTGGCCAATGCCTTTCTAATTTTGTTTCGAGTTGCTTTAAGAGCAAAACCAGCTTTTTGGGAGTGTGGGCAGAGTTTCCAAATCTCCAAATGATTACAATCCATCCGGTTATTGATTATCAGAGGGGCATGATTTGTCAGTTTGTCCGAGAAGATCCCACTAACATGCTATCAGTTTTGACGGACTTTAGTAGACGGTAAACGGATCTATTATGTTAACCTGATCATGTAGTTTATAAGTTGGATTATTGAGGATGGCATGTATAATTAATTTGTTCATTTCTTCTGCTTATATGATAATATCGCCACGTGAAGTAATAAATAATTTACAATGTAAGTATTTTATATTATATATGTGAATACATCTTATAGTTACATACATCGATGTTCGTACTAGACAAAAGATACATTATGGACTTGCCGATGGGCAACATTGTCTTACATCAACATAATGAGAAATATTATTTACTGAATTATCACTAAATACAAAGCATTACAGTAATAACGTGCCGACTACATTTACACCCATCATAAACACTGATACCCCATATACAAACGGGGGTTAGAAAATTTAGGAATCTGATGGACCGTTGCGTTTCCTGGCATACCTTATTTATCAACCTCACGGACCTGGTGACTAAGAACGTAAGAAATGACCAAATGTGTTAGTGAAGCGAGATTCCGCGCCAGCATTTCTCAATAAAAAAAAGAAATCTCGTGTTATCAAATTATACATTTATCTGCAACCACTGTATGCCATCTGTGAACAAACTCGGAAACAAGACCTAACATCGAAACTATAAGTCCACCTACAAGTGGAACGAAAACATTTGAAATATTTCCACTCATTGACGCCGCAATTGCCTCGTTATTTTCGGTCTGAAAGTTTTAAGGTCACATGTGTAGCAGAATACGTACGTCATACCGACCGAATTGATTTTTTCAATTAATTGACTCCGCTCACTACTACTTGATTCAAGCAGTGCTAATAAGTATATCTCGTTGACGTCGAAATCATCAGAGTCTTCCGACCGGGGCACCTGATTAAGAATACGTCGAAATTCAGATGCATCATCCACCCTGGCACGTTCGTTAATTTCCACGTACAATGTGAAATATGAAGGATTGCGAACGATTTTGGGCAGTGGAAATACTACATTGTGGGAATACACCACAAAATGACTTCAACGAAACTGGGCAAATACAGAGACAAGTGCAGTATGTAGTTGAACTGTCTAACATTAAACGCATACAGCGACATTTTTAATTTGGTGCAGAAATCGACTATATACGATTTTATAATTCCTTCCAGGTAGTTTGAGAGTGGGCATGAGATGATTCCGGAGTTGGATTCCGCCGATATATTAAAATGTTTACTGATTACAAGGAATTGCGGTCGGATTATTTGTACATTCTTTTCGTCTTCGCTCTCCACGGAATACGAGCCAATGCCCGGTACAGGTTTCCGAATAATTATGGGTACGAAGTATTCCTCGACACCGGAAATGTCGTCTCCAAAATAGTTGTCCAAAATGACAAGGCTACGTGCGATCCATTTTGAGCACAGTATTCCCTGCAAATCAACACGCTTCCTGGCACGAGGTTTGAAATACTCTGCTGTTATTTCGGACAGCGTTTCTCGCTTATATGGATCCCGGGATGATACCGTCATATTCAGCAGCTTGGTTGCGGATAAGGGAACAAATGTGTAGAGATTTGCTGCGGTCACCAAGGTGACCGGAATGGAAACAAGAAGCTTTATGTATTCAACTTTTCTGACTTGATCTCGTGGAGCATGAATATTAATCAGAAACATTGTAGAAATGCATTTGTCGTTTCTATCGTTTGGTGCTTGGTAATGCCTTGCCGTTTACTTCGCTTCACCAAAGACGATCAATGGAATACAATTTATCAATTGAAAACTAGTGTTATGCACTTAATGGACACTACAGTATTCATTCATCGAATTCCCGATATTTGCATTGCACTTATGTATATTTGCCGTTAAAAGTAATCAACTTGCCGCTCAATGTATGGAGTCTTTAAAATATTTTTAATCTTACTGCGGGCAGAGTTCTACGCAATAGAATTATATTTTCTTCAACATTGTTACCCATTCAAAGTGACGTATGGACTGCTACTCATGCAACGAAAATAGTGGAGAGAAGTTTTATGAAGTAAGTTGACGGTAGAATAACTCTTAAACCGAGAAGCGTTTTAATGGTTGTTAAAGCACTTGAGTGACACCAAAATGTCTGTAATAATTTTAAAAAAACTAATTGAATGTCGATTGAATTGTTTTTTTAATCCAACAGTCTGCCTATTTCTGAACATAATCGGTTACAGAGTCACTGCTGGTGGTTCCAATTGAAAAAGATAACCACCTACTCGATCACACAAGGACGGTCACTTGTATTATTTTGAAAAAAATAAGCAATATTTGAAGTGCAGTCGGTGGAAAATGTGGTGGTAATAGTAAGTGATTCGGGAATTGGTGCGTGAATATGCCCATCATCAGTTGCTTGCACACATTCACGAACTGTGTTCACAATACTTCAATACTATAAATGCAGGAACCACTTGAAACATAACATGAAAATAATTTATGCAGCCGGTTTAGACTTGAACGTAAAACGTGGAATAATAAATCAGCTCAGATGTTGCCAGATCACCTCACAACACATGGGAACAGAAAGATATATATTGTGCAACTATGTCAAATTAATAATTCGTCAATCATATAGTTGAAAATTTGAAAGTATTTACTTAATTGTATAAAAAAGTACCCATCGATGTACATGACTCGCAAATGCAAATATTTTTTTGCGCTGATGCACGGAAATTGAAGCAATTCGTTGCCAAAAACGTTCTTTGATAAGGAACTATGTTTTATATACAAGCATTTCTGTGGTTTCAAGATTTATATGAACTGGAAAGGGCTAATTTACAATAGGTTAGCATACAGGAATATGTAATTTAAACAGTCATGTATTTGCGCACGTCTGATAAGAATCCAATTATTTTACGATTCGCGTGACGAAATCATGAACTTGATTATATTATTGTCGAGCATATCGTATACAATTTATATATACAAGTATACAAGTAATACAAGTAAATGTATACAAGTTTGCTGATTGATCTAATAATCATAGGATTGCCCACACCGTAACGTTATTCAAGCACCAGCATTTGTTCACCGTCATGCGACATTTTAGTATGCATAAATATACTCGTATCTGTCCCCATATGCTGCACCATAGTTTCCGTTTAAGCATAACCTAAAAGCCAGCAGCGTCACTAAGTGTCCTTGTAATTATAAGAATATACTCTACCTTCTTGAAATAAGCAGTATTTGAATGGTGATGTCAATTGACAAAGCAAAACAACGTAACGGCGTCAGCCTGTCAACAAAATTAATTTCTCCAAACCGAACCTTAACCGGAGTACAGCTCCTAACGATTCCATTGTACCTTGTGCATGTATGCTCCCATGTTTCTTGACATTTGCCGAATTGCTTCTTCGGATTGAGAGTGCACTTGACTCATAAGCCCAATAATGATAGTTATGGCCACTACAGAGTCCACAAAGCCATGTGCTAACAACATAAATGAGAAAGTGTTTTCCCATGATAGCGATATACGTAGTAGTCCGGCCAAACTTACCGCCTGGAACCAAACGGAACCAATTATGGTCACGCCCACTAGACCTTGTTGTTGGACTTCGTTCATGAGGACTCCAAGCACTTGCATTGTTCGGTATTGGAGCACCATTTCTTCTTGTTTGAGTTTTCCTTTGATATGTCGTTCTTGATATCTGTCAAAAGTGAAAACAAGATTTCAAATAAAAAACTGGGCCCTTGTGAATAATATACATAGTTTTTAGATTTATTTACATTTGCATATATTCTCGCAGCGTCACAGCTCCAATTATGACCACGCCTCCGAGTGCAAGCTCGGATGCATTCAGGCCAAAGCTCCAGACCCATTGCGTAGCAAGGAATGCAAAGCACTTTGCAAATATTCCATACAGCGTTCCAAATGTTGGCAACGTTTTGCTGATGCATTCGAATTGCGAGCATTCTGGAATCAGCCAACTCATGACAATTGCAGGGCTGCATGGACGTTTCCAGTAGATACCATACACAAACGCTATCGGACCCGGGATTGCAGTGATGAAAATTCCGTATACAAATAGCAGACTGAGAGCAGCCAGGAAGGATATTTTGCGCTGGCTGATATCGTAACCTTTGAACTGATTTCGGAAGGAGATAAGTCCGTTTAGATATGAGCATATTGTCCGGGAATGCTTCCGACAAGCTTGTTGGAATGATCGGGTCACTAATATCGCTGCGATTGCGAGGAAATATAGTATTTTGTCTGAGAGAGGTATTGTTTTGTACTTTTTTCCGCCATATGAATAAATGCCTTGGGCGAGAATGACACCGATTAGTAGTTTGTGCAAATGGCTGTAAACTGTTAGCCTCGCATTTCCAAATACCCATTTTTTATTTCCGCCCACATCAAATATCCCCTGACTGCTGTTCCATCGAATGATCGTGCAGTGCACCATGCCTCCTATTTTGCACATGGCTGGGAAGAGTTTCCAACTTCTTGATAGCATGCTGCTATTGTTGAAAACGGTTTTCTCCGTTGTCTCTTCTTCGACAAGTGATACAGAAGCTAAAAAAATATAGTATATTTAGAATAGGACTTCTTTACTGCGTAGTTAGGACGCAATAATGCTGAATTACCCAATCTTAAATGGGTAACCCCGTTGCGCTGTCTACTGTTTGGTTGCTGCAAGGGCCGTTCCCGGTGTATGCTTTGGGAACTATGACAACTGTGAGTCGTAATGACACTCATTTTTATATGGAATCGGAATTAACCCGTAAATATTTTATTTAATCGGTTACTTGTAATGGTAGTTGTATTCCTACACGTACGAACGGTAAAGTCGTTATGTGACTTCAAATATTCAGCAAATGGAAGTTTCCTAATGCGCACAACTTACACACGGTTTTAACTAATTGGAAGTTTTCCGAGATGGTAAGTTGAGATTTAATTAATTTGACTTGTACCCCACCAGCCACGTGCTGGAGGCAGGATATATTCAGGGTCAAGTAAAACAGTTTATTAAATTAAAATCCATAAGATGATTATTTCAGCAATTAGAACAATGTGTATCCAAGGTGACTCCTAAATACTTAATCCGGGGTTTTTCTCTTGGCAAAAAACATTGTGATGTGTACGGGCTCTGAACATATATATAAACCCAGAGGACCAGACATGTATAGTAAATTGGTTATTATTTATTGTTGAAATCTAATGAGCTCTGCCTGTTGCCAGTCGGCTCAGGGAGAAATTGTCAGCATATTGTCTGCGATGTATATCGCAATAAAGTTGAAATTGAAAGCTTGTCAAATGATGTGATTACGATAAGGTTACGACAGGCGTGCAATTAAATACTTAGGTACGGCATTTGATACCAGACAGTATACCTTGTATTTCATGTATAACAGCAATACATGAAGTGCTTACGGTTTGGTATCTTACGTGTGTTCCGATTTTTATAGCAAATGCGGTATGGTAGACATGTCATGTAGAACAACAATAATTACCTAAATGGGCTTCGGAAGTAAACTTATTCTGAAGTAAACATGATGCCGCTTACGTCACAATGTCATTGATGTCAATTTGAAGAGGTATTTAATTGATGACAATTTAATAGTTAACTGGACATGTTAAAATGCTATCGTTATCTTCCGCTTCGATAATATCCCAGATATTTATTTGCGTAGGCGGCAACATGCATAACAGCAGCCAATTATACAACAAAGGCTTTTAGAAGATTGTATCAGCATTGTAATGGAACGAATTGTGTTAGAGCATATTTAAAATTGATTGACCCCCCCCCCAAAATGTTGGTCTCTCCGATTTTGCTCATATTTTACTATCTGTTTGGTGCTCTCATGAAACCGTAAAATGCCAAGTTTCAGCCACCTCCTCCTACATTGGTGACCGCCAGTTACATATGTCTGTTTTGGCCTAAGTTAAATTTCATCTATGGATAACTTTGGAACGTGTGGTCCGATTCCAAAGGTTGAAGGCAATTCTGAATCTCCGTTTAAAAGTAGCAGGGGTGATTTTCAGCGATTTGTTACGTTAGCTCAAACGCAAAAGTTACAGACCGTCAAATTTTAAAAATCGGCTGATTTTTTGGTTCCACGAAAATGCCCAAAATTGTCATCTTTGATTTGCAGCCAATTTAACACATCAGTGCGCATCAAAATTCCAAGTTATACGTTTTGAAGACATTGAATTGGGCTTTCCAAAATGTGTTCAAGGTGTATAAAGAGTTTGCTACACATGAAGTAAACCATGGCCAACCATGATAAATAATGGGACCCATTTTGACAAGGATTTTTGGAAATTGTAACTTTTCACGGCTATGGTGTTTGTGAAATCGAAATTGTGCTAATGCAGTAAGATAGCCCTTTCAAAACCGGGCATGGACATGCTAACATGGTTTGTATACCTGGTAAATTCTTGGAAGTACGAGGAAACGAATTTGTTGCGATATTTGTTTTGCCTTTGTCACAATTTCGTCTACCTCGGCTTAATCAGTAACATCATACTTGATCTCGAAGTTACATGTCCATGCCCGGTTTTGAAAGGGCTATCTTTCTGCATTAGCACAATTTCGATTTCACAAACACCATAGCCGTGAAAAGTTACAATTTCCAAAAATCCTTGTCAAAATGGGTCCCATTATTTATCATGTTTGGCCATGGTTTACTTCATGTGTAGCAAACTCTTTATACACCTTGAACACATTTCGGAAAGCCCAATTCAATGTCTTCAAAACGTATATCTTGGAATTTTGATGCGCACTGATGTGTTAAATTGGCTGCAAATCAAAGATGACAATTTTGGGCATTTTCGTGGAACCAAAAAATCAGCCGATTTTTAAAATTTGACGGTCTGTAACTTTTGCGTTTGAGCTAACGTAACAAATCGCTGAAAATCACCCCTGCTACTTTTAAACGGAGATTCAGAATTGCCTTCAACCTTTGGAATCGGACCACACGTTCCAAAGTTATCCATAGATGAAATTTAACATAGGCCAAAACAGACATATGTAACTGGCGGTCACCAATGTAGGAGGAGGTGGCTGAAACTTGGCATTTTACGGTTTCATGAGGGCACCAATCAGATAGTAAAATATGAGCAAAATCGGAGAGACCAACATTTTTGGGGGGGTCAATCAATTTTAAATATGTTAAAACATATTTTACATCATTTTAAGTCTAGATGTTTTCAGCAATATACTGCACAAGATTAAATCAGACTTTGTGCTTTTCAGAAAATAGTGGATCAATTCCGAGTCATTGCGGCTGTCAGCTCCATCCAATGCGATTCATCGTATACTTGTTTCCCATGAAATATTTTTTTTCTTTTTACAATGGCAATGGAAAAGTAACCAGGAACTTGAACTATCCGTCCGAAACTGGTCATGAATATCCTCATTGCAATGCGTGCACAAATAATATGATTGTAGTGTATGTAGATACACACATAAATTGAATTATTATGATTTTGAATAATGTCTTATCAAAATATGAAAATATACAAATAAGTTGTAATTGGTTTGATTTGAGTTTGCTGCTATGAGCCTACGTGCAGACGAGATAATTTGTTGTCTCTAGTCTGGAGAATATTGAGAATTTAGTTAATACTCCTGAGGAAGCCAAGAATCTCCTCAGACCATTTCTAGCATTCAAACTTGTCCAATCTCCTGTTATCTATAACAGAATAAATACACTTACTTTCTAAGGCAAAGAATCTACGCCTACCATCAAAGCACATTATTACTACGGTCATCTCTATGCTCCTAAGCATCCTTATAAAATAATACGCACACTCGCATACACAACAATGATGATATGATATGGTCAAATCAATTTACATAAGCTGTTGGCTGTGCTGGCTTTAAACATTGTATCATGGGTCTAGGCCGTGACTCTAAAATAAGCATCATGTGCCATGTAAACATAGTCAATGAAGCGGTTGTCCAGCCTACGTTTTGCTTATAGCAACCCACGTTTCGTAGAATACCATTGCGAATACATTCCCATCTCTGTTTGAGAAGCTAGGCTGCTGATTAATTTATTACGGAACTCAATTCATCCACTGGTCAATTATGTCAACGCTAATTGCCTAAATCGTTGTTTAAACGAGGAGGGTCTTAAGCGTTGTATGGAAAAGCGTACAACCGGACGAATTACATTCTCTGCTTTTCCTCCGTCAGTTCCTTCGTTTTGGGTTTGTATACATTCCCAATGGTTAATGCATTGTTAGGAAGTAGAACAAATTGATAAAAGTTAATGTAATGCATTCAATAAACCTGTGTTTTATTTACATATTGAAACTAGTGTGACTCTGAATTGATAAATTCAGTATTTCTAAAACCTCTATTAACAGTACCGACACATTTTATCTAATTCTGGGAAAGATCGTTCTGTTTTGTTACACAATAAATAATTACATTGTAATACAAAGCATATACCGGGAATTCTTTCGAAGCAAATTATTAAACGCGTATTTTTGATTAGTAACTAGGAAATGCAACTATATTCAGGTACGTTTGGTCACCATCATATGATTACTTAACCAAAGATAAAAGTAGGAAGTAGCTTAAGCTTACACATATGTAAACACAACGCGCTTACTTAAACATTTCATTCGACATGTTGGTTATGACAAAGCGCTGGCCGACTTCGTTAATTAACAGCAATGTATGTTATTGTATCCCGATCGACCAAATTAAAGAATAGTAAGTATACTCTACACGACTGTGACTGCATGCATTTCATTGTATCTTCATTCAAGTATATTACATGTCAACAGTTTAACCTAAATTACTAAAATCTGTCTTTAAATGCAGCAATGATTGCACCTAAATAATATCTTTACACAACACGTGCTTTACACTTTGGTTTTATCATACATAAACGGTGCAAGTTTAACACATTTGTGGCGACCCGTTCAGTCTATAACGACTATATCTCGGTCAGTACTTCAACGAAACCCTAATATATTTTCATCGAATACTACGGCCGTTATTATGCATGCTATTGACTAACGAGCAAAACGTTAATAGTAAGATCAATCGAGTTAGTATAGCAGCTCAGAGGAGTTGCCCTTTCCACAAAGTTCCCGTCACCAAAACGAACCTTGACCGGGGTGCAGCTTTGAATAAACTTACGTCTCCATTTGACACTGTGTTTGCATCTACCCACATGCTTGTCCATTTGCCGAATTGTTTCATCCGATTGAGTGTACACCTGGCTCATTAATCCAATTATGAAGGTGATAGCACCAACAGTATCCCCAAGTGGAAACGTGAGCTGCATGAACGGGAAAAAGTATTCCCATGTTAGCGGCATGCGAACAAGAGCAGCAAGACTTACCGATTGTATTCCTACTGCACCGAGGATCACGGTTGTGATTAGACCTTTCTGGACTTCGTTCATGAGAACTCCCAACGTTTGCAATGTCCTGTACGGAATTGCGATACCGTCTTGACTAAGGTCCCCTTGAATATAGTTCTCCTGATACCTTTTCGAAAATTTGTGACAACGATTATTAAATGCAAATAAAATTACAAAATCAAGATTTGGGAATTTGAGTAATGGCTTTCTTACATTTGCATATATTCCCGAAGTGTAACCGCGCCAATGACTACAATTCCTGCAATTGCCAGAACCGATGTGTTCAGTACAAAATTCCAGGCCCAGTGATTTATCAGGAATACGCAAATTTTGAGGAACGTCCCAGCAACCATTCCAATCGCTGAGCAGCCACCTTTGACAAGTGGAATTGGTGAGCATTCCGGAATGAGCCAGTTCATAGCAATCGAATGACTGCACGGTTGACTCCAGTATATGCCATACAGGAAGACGACGGGTCCTGCAATGGCTGTTACAAATACTCCGTAAACGAAGAGACGATTTATAGACGCCAATCGAGACAGTTTTCGGTTCCTCATTGTATACCCAGGAAATTGCTTCTGGAAGGACAAGAATCCGTTCAGGTACAAGCAAATTGAGCCGGAGTGCTTGAGACAAGTTTGTTGAAATGATCGGCATACCAACAGCGTTGCAAGTTCGAGGAAGTATAGTAATTTGTGACACAAAGGAAAGTCTTTGTCGGTCTCTCGAGTAAACGAGTGAATGCCTTGAAGCAAAATGATGGCGAAGAGGATTTTGTAGATATTGTTGCACGTACGTGCTTTCTGTTGTGAGTATTTTTGTTCGTCTCGGAATCGATTCTTCTCTTTGTCCCAAACGATGGTAGTACTGCGAAGTAGTCGGGCAATTTTGCAGATAGCCGGAAACAGTGTCCAGCTTTTAGTCAACATTTTGTGTAAGTAGAATGACTCTGTCTCCTTTTGACTGCTTTCGGATGTCTACTTTGCCGCACTTCACCCCTAACAACGAATGATGCTAATGGGCTTGCTGTTTTCCTGATTTAAGTAGACGATTCTTTGAAGTTCAAGGAATCATGGCATGTTAAGTCAAAAATAATAAATGCTAATAATAACGTATTTTGCAGTTGACAGTTGTTAGGACTGAACCAAGAGACCAGTTCTGACAACACCTGGTAAGCCAGATTTAAATGTCATGTACATATATAATATTTCATCGTAATTTCCATGTCATTAAAATGATGCGGTTGGACGGTTATAAAATAGTCTAGATGAAGTTGGCCATGTCGGCATACATGATGTATCGCGGCAGACTGACGCTCTCTACAATATCCCATATATAAATATTATTCAGTCCGCAGTTGGAGATTGCATCTACAGTGGCTACCATACTGACATTTAAATTGGCTATTTACGTTGTAATTTGGATGCTTCCTCATATTTCATCTTGATAAATATATTGAGAAGGAGCTGTGTTCTTGTTGCAGTCTTGTTAATATTGACAAGCGTGATAATTTTTGGTAATGTGTGATACTTCTATGACAGCGTCGTGAATTTCCGAGTACTTTAGAAGTGCCCTACGGATGTCTACAAATGACACGGCAAACCGTGGCATGATCTTAATTTGTAATATTGGTATTGTAATTAATTGGTAATAATTATTAAAAATAATTTCTCTACAACCAAACACATTACATAAAGGACAACTAGCACGTCCATTATTTTTATCATTTTAACGTTTTGTATTTTTGGTCACAAGTTTCTGCATCGCAGTAAGGCTTACAGTGCGGCATGAATATACATGCCCAGTGGTGGCGCCATTTAATCAAGATTAGTTTAGACCATGACAAAAACAACATAAAGGAGTGAACAATTTACGTCATGGGTCGACACTATTACTTTTGACCCCAAGTAGTCAGGAGTCAAGAAATACGTTTTGACATATAAAAACCAAGTAAAGGCTCAGAAGGATATATGTTTTTTAATATATCATCTTTGCATGTGACGGTTCATTGTTAAGCAGTAGTATGTACGAGTTGTCGTAATGTCCGTGTAAACGGAAGGCATTTTATCTGACACGATACAAACAGCTCGATCTGTGCGTGATATATAAGTATCGTCGGTCAATCATTATCATGCTTTGGATACAAAATAATGCCAATATAGGTCAAAACATGTCGTGTACATAGACGGCAATTTCGTGTATTGCAGCTATGTTGACTAAACCATTTTTCACATTAAAATTATTTAAACTCAATCAAACTTTACTTAGGTTCGAAATGGTATATATGGTTTCAATAAATTAGTTAACAATTTTTTGCACGCAAAAAAAATTACGGCGATGATAAACACCAATCAGCTTTAATTTATCTATAATCTTGGGGACTGACACTCCAACTAACAAGTGCACCAATACAGATTGAAAATTGAGGAGACTAGTAAATCTGAGGTATCTATCTACCTGTAATTTCCTGTAATTACTACCACAAAATAATTAACAAGGTTTTTTTCAAATTACCAAACACCAGAAATGGGTGACGGAAATCCATGACCTGACATGACTTTGTCATAGGTATTCACTTATGGAACTTGTTCCATGTCACCTGTCAATCAAAAACGAGTGTATGATTCAATATATAATAGTATCCATATATGCATCCGATCCATCGCGTTGGAGCTAGTAAACATATAGCGCTCAATACACTGATATAAATTATGGAAATCTGACATATGGACATATACTATGATCATATAATCATGGCATACATAACCAATTTATAATTTGATATATCTTGAATACGGCTTTCAAGTTGAAAATAAGCAAAATGACCCTGATCATGCCAGCATTTTTAACATCAAGATTATTCGTTTGATTATCCAACCACATAAATGTGCAGTCATTGAACTCGCGGATACGCGGATGGCATCCGGAGAAAATTGTTGGATAACAGTCGACATATTGTGCAATTTGTATGAGTTATTACAGAATTTTATCAATTTTTTGCAACACATGGTCACAAAAACAATATTTGCTGCAAGCAAGCAACTGCTACTTTATATTTACGATAAGTCATGCCATTGGTAATATTCACAGAAATATGGTCCCAGAAAATTCTGTCATCCGGAGATAATATGTCAAACTTTTCAAGTCTGTAAATGTGTGACGCAAATATGTAAGTTATTTCGGTAAGACTGGCTGTTTTGAAGGACAAAGAAATCGCGACTCCCACACTCGTTTCGCAACTGGCGCTGTCGGTTCTGTGCTGATATGTTATAGAAAATGGTTGCATGTCACCCGTCAGTCATCGCTCAAAGTAGAACATACTTCGACATACACTAACCTTTATCTCTGCGCTGTATTCTTCGCGTGGGCGCTGGTAAACATATGACGCTCAACGCCTACTGGATTTGTGGAGAGGGGACAAAAATATGAACACATAATCACAACAAACATAACAGTTTCATAAATCCGTATTTCGTAAGCAACGCCCACGAACTGAAATTATGCAAATTGTTGACATCGTTGTTGTGTTCATCAGATGCTGAGCATTTAAACTTCCAAACATAATCACACATGAACTGAAAATAACGAAACATTCCCCATTACTCAAAGAGCCTATTCCATGGATGTTATTTTATGACATATGCACAACATTTCGTAAACGCGCAAATACTGTCGGATGTACAAATTCTCATAGTATACATTATAAATGCTTTAAGAGGAAAGGTATTGCTGACGAGAACAAAGAGTCCGGCTATCATGATGGGAAATTCGTCTCCAGCATACATGTCACATTATTTTCCAGCAGCGCTATGACTTTACTTGCATACATTACTGATATCAATTGGCGACTGTATTTTGGCAATTTAAATGCATGCAAATCAAGCGATACATTTTACGATATGACTCATAACAACGACGGCAAACAATGTTTACTTGCTTACTCAGCTCGCAATATATTATATAAAATTGTCAACATGCCATCGCAATTTCAATATCTACTGAAGGGACATGCTTACTTGACAAGTTTAATTGTTATCGTACACGTGGCCTTGATTAAATCTTGACAGCCAGCAAACCGAAATAACTTTGTAGTCTTTATATCCTTTTGTATATTCGCTTGCGTGGTATATAATGCTAAACATTATTTGTATATTCAAAGCAGAATGGTAAATATATGAGCAAAACATTACCATTAACGTCATTCGTCTTTCCAAGTCACGGAATAGTGGGCTACATAAACTGGTACGGAGAGACTCTGGACATACGCTAACGACATGTTTAGCAGCAACCTGTTATCAGCAAGCTTGACGCTTCTTCCTGTCATCTGCAAAGTATCCGGTATACTAAGCAGCACAACCATTGAATGGGACAGTCATAGGCGATGTTTCCGAGACATCCGAAACAATCCTAGCAAGAATCGTAAAACATTTATACTCAGCAACTTACACAAACTCTTCGTCGGCCTCATCCTAGTGCAAGGTATTCATTCCTTTGGTCACAAACACGGCGGCAACCTTACTCCAACTCAAAAGCTCTTTTATTTCATCGAAGTTGCCTCCGTACTCATATGTCTCTCATTGCAGCAAACATGTCGTAACCATTCCGGTGCGATCTGTCTCTACATGAACGGGCTCCTCTGTACACAGAGGCATTTTCCAGATACCGACATACGTCAACGGAAACTATCAAAGCTTGCGTCTATGAACATTCTCTTCGGTTACGTCCTTCTTTTCACGCCGCTTCCTGGACCAACCGTGTTTGTTTACGGAATACATTGGCAAAATCCTTGCAGCCCTTCAATTGCCATGAGCTGGTTGATCCCGCAATGTTCATCAATGCTTGAAATAAGCCATTCGACTTCAATTATTGGACGCCTGGTAGGGACGCTAGTCAAGTGCAGCGTATTACTGATCAACCACTGGATATGGAGTTTTGTCTTGAACGTGTCTGTCCTATCAATTTTTGGTGTGCTTATCATTGGAACGATTCTCTTGATTGAATACATGCAAATGTAAGGAAAGTAGTGCAGAATATTATCGTCTCCACATGAGAGCAAATTTGACACATATTTCATAACATTTATAACAGGTACAAGGAGGAATATGTCAAAGGAAAGCTGACGTATGAGCGGACATTACAAACTTACCGAACACTGCAATTTCTGGGAGACCTCATGAATGAAATACAACGGACTGGGATTACTGGTACGGCCATAATAGGTGCAATTGGAATTCATGCGGTCGGATTTGGTGCATTGGTTCTCATGCCATTTACATGGGAATATGCTTGCCCGCTCGTAATTCGCGGCATTGTTCTTATTGATGCTATGTGTACGACGGCATTCATGGTAGGACTCCAGAGTAGTGTACATTCTCAGTCAGAAGAAACTAGTGAGCAATTAAAGCTCCACATGGGATCAAGTGGTAGTGAAATCAGATGGCGACGCAGGTTTATCAAATCATGCAGGCCGATCAAAGTTGCCTTTGGATTTGGTAATTTTGTGGAAAGCTTGACACCGTTGCATTGTTTTGATATTGCAAACGATTTTACAATTCAAATCTTGCTGCTGGTTGGAGGTTAGAAGAATTGATTGAGCAGGATCATGAAGCACGTAAAAGGTAAGTTCCCGTATGCAAGGAAAAAAATGCGATGACCGTGTCAATATTTTGTAGGCATTTGGTTGAATAGACTAATGTAATGCTTACACACGGTCCAGGTTAGCTTAGTGAGTTGTAATTGCAATAATGCGCTTAAAACTTTGCCATGGCTTACAGCTGGCATTGGCGTTGCTGCACGCAAACTGCTGTGGTACTTGTATTTGAAAACATAAGCCATTTAGTTGACTAATCTGTTCACAATATTTCTTGAAATCCAAACTATCAATATTAATCTAAAAATCCTATAAAGGCAAGAAGGTTATCACTTGTTGTACTGTTTGTGAGAATCTGCATACTACTGAAACTTGTCAAAGTTCAGTGTTGTGTGGCAAATTGCGTATGTTGTCTTAAATGTTATGCTATGGGAATCCTGTAAAAAAATCTTAAGCATCCACTCACTGGCATGCTATTGCATCCTGCTGCTTGACGACTAGCTGTAATACAAATTTATATACTCATACGATATTATAATTGGTAAACTGCTCACTGTCATTTCAATATGAACGAATATAGCACAATTATAGCACCTAAAAGTGAGGAAGTGTGTCATGAATGGTTAAAGCAACATGTACTTTTGGTAATCAGACCGTGTACATTGAAGTACCGCGAAGATCAGTGTCAAAAACCCATCATAAGTTCTCAATAAACGATACTGATTTAATGTGCACATACACTACACATTGAATAAAGAAATCCCAAAAATATTTTATTGCACAATAAAATACCAGCTACAAAGCGTTCCCCAACTCCTTCCGTGAAGCGTATAGAATGGCAAAACAAAAACTAGTCGGCTTCATTGAATAATGTTTTGGCACGTATTTGTTTTCGTAGGAAGTGATAAGGAAAGACGTTTGACGTCACCACGTACCTGAGGTAAATTTCTTTATGGCTGTAAATGGAATATTATTCTTACAGACACCAAGCAGCCCTTGCGCAATGTTCAATTGAGTAAAGTGTTCTTCACGTCTGATATTCTAATTAGTGTACTCTGCGTATAAAATAGAGGAGAACTAAAATGGTACGCTTTCCAGTCATCGCTTTCGTGCTGCTTATTGTTCCAGTTGTGGTATTCACTCAGGAGGACAATGAGGTCAGTCATACCACCAGAGTTTCTGGGGTACAACTATCTAGTCGCATTTGGGTTTACAAATCGACACATATCCAAAGTTAGTCACACATGGTTAATATTTTTACAGGTCGTGCTTACGGACACAAGAACTATGCACTTGTGTAAAGCGAACGAAAACTGTGAATTCTTGGCAACTGAAAATAGCTGCAAGAAGGAATCAATTTGCTGTCATAAGTTGATTTACCAAGGCCAGAGGAAAGAGCGTATTATGAAGCATGGCAAGTGCGTTTGCTGTAAAGATGTGTGTCTCCAAAGGGAAATACAGGATAATTATTTTTCTGTCAAATGCGTCGAACGTTGAAGGAATTTGAAAACTCTGTTTACTCTGAAAATACTCTGTTTACGTTGGTTTGATAGAAGTTAATACTGAATGAAGTAAATCGAAGAATACAAATTCAATATTGCAGTCAATTTAAATCATTATTATCACTCATGACTCATAAGTAGTATGTAGTACTCAGCTCTACAACCACATCGCTAAAAATGCTAATTCTATTCCTTACTGCACGTGTCGCACCACACAACCCATTGTATAATGCTAAAAAATACCAACACAATTTGAGTAATAATAATAAGTCGGATTTTCGAGTTATACGTGCATGGCCGAACAGAAATAACCTCTGTCGCATACAACTCACGCAACAAAAAAGGTGTCATTCAACCCTCGCTATGTACGAAAAGGGATCGCATCCTCACACTCAACAAAAAAGGTCACCCCATCAGCATCGCTTACGCATTTCTTCATGAAAACAAAACTGTCGCTTGCTCACGCAGTAAATATTAGAGAGATTTTTTATTCAAAATAAAATATTTTCAGTCCACACAAAAACATTACACACAACTTATCTGGTATGCATTATATATTTACACACATTTCTTAAATAATATGGATACATCCATCAAGAGAACGACATAACTAGTGTAAATACTCTTAATATAATATGCTATGCATGAAATTGCAATAGTTTACAAGTTCTTAACTTCTTAGATCTTTAAGTTACTAAAGATATTACAAAGACAAGTCACATCACCAACACCAGCGAACAAGAATATACAAAACTATACTAAAACTAACAAGTGTTTGTGGATATAAATACTGAAAAGTACTGAGCATAATAAGACGAATATCGAAAAGTAAATGACTAAGAATACACACTGCCACATTATTTTTTAAAACATTTAAATAATGAATGATGTAGACGATCTTGCGAGAATTCACCTAGTCAAATTGACATAACTGACGCGCAAGAAACTGCTTCAATTCAATTGGAGAAAAACCGCAAGCTTTCCAGTGGTTTACTATTTGTTCGGTAACAAATAATCCCTCCATCTCAAGGTTGAAATCGAGATAGAGATCCTTGTTTCTGTTGGATGAGTATCGTTCAAGAGTGACCATGAATGGGGAATCCTGTTGCTTTGAAACGGCGACCTTAATATTGGCAGTCCTTTTGTTCCTTCCATACTTGTTCATGTCCTTTCCTCTTTTGAGCTGCTCGCTAAGTTTCTGGAACTCTGCACGTGGCTGTTTCTGTGCGATGGGTGGTCTCTTAGAGCAGTGAGCCTTGAAAATAAAAGAACGATTTTGAAAAAAAACTATCACACTGAAAATAATACAAACCACAACTGTAACTCATAATTCCAGTAACAAAGTATTAACAACTCACCTTATTTTCAACCGCCTTTTCAAATTCCAAAACCTTGTCATTGTTGCTACGGGAAAACGTTATATTTTTTCCACCAACCGCCTTACTCTTCACCTTGATCGGGATGAAAAGATCCTCCTCGTCATCCATCTCGCTATCAGAAGGTAATGATGAGGAAGATATCGGTGAATAGCATGGTGAAAAATGAACATACTTGTCAATTGTTGACACATCGGGAAGACTTTCAGGTGTTAGGTTTCCACTAAACCAATCCAAGCAGCTGCGTTGATCCTGATCCAAAGAAAAGGTGACTGATTTCGCTGGCTTTCCACGACTCACTAGATCCTCCTGACTTATTTGCTGCAGACTTTCCTGGCTGTTCATTGAAGTTGAGACTTCCGCACTCATAATGGTTGGTAGAGGATAGATAATGCTGCATGGTGTCCAAAAGTATTCCTTTCCGAGCCGATATTGTTGTTGTGGCCATAAGTTGAGATTCATCAGAACCTGTGGCCATGATGTTCCACTCTTTTCATACGCGCTGAACACAGTACACCAGGAATTATTTTTAAGATGATGGTAGAAATCTAGAAAAACAAAGAATAAACTCATACTTTAAATATATTTCCGATACTAATAAATACAACAATACAAAAATAATTTTTATGTTAACTTTAAAGGAATTTTATAGTAAGTAAATAATTTGTTTAAAAAAATCTTACCTATTTCTTTCGTGACTCGCAAGTTCACATTTAGGATGCAAGCCATCATCAATGCATACTCGTACTTGGTCATTTAGTTGCAAATGCTTGTATGCCCACACGGAACTGTGTGAACTTTCATGGTTTTTATATCAAAATCGTGAGGAGGTTGCAGCAGACCAGGATTTTTTACAACATTTACACCATCACGACCACTAACTATTTCAAATCCAACGCAACCAATTTTTTCAATATCTGAGAAATTGGGCACAAACTTATTTTTATCACCCTTTGAAGGAAACAAAATGTTCCACAAATCAGCACTTAACTGCCTGCGAGCAACCGCTTTCAGAAGAAAATAATCAATCTCCGCACCAAGATTGCACATTCCTGGGAAATGGAGACACATAAATGTCGGCACTTCACCAGTTGCGGAGTTGTAGTGAACTCCGTCTTGCGAATAACGTTCACCATCCAAGGAAACGCAATAAAATCCTGGGCAGAATACAGGACGAGGTAGAGTAACAACTTGCAAAATATTTTGTACGCAACTTTCTTCCTTTGACAAAGCCATTTTCACGATTTGTTTGGATTACTCCGTAAACTTTAGTAACTTTAAACTTTAATGTGCTGTTGAAGTGTGCTTGTGATATTATCGGACTGATAGCTAGACAAATGTAATAGCTACTGGAGAGGGATCAGTAAAAACACGACTGAAAAGAATTTCATCCAGGGAATTGCTATTTATATCCCCAGCGATTTTTGAGGGTCAATGAAATTGCATTACAAATGACACTACTATGATACAATCTATGAGAGTAGTGCATACTACCCAAATGCATTTACTATATGGTTATGCAGGACGGGTGACGGAGTGGACAGAAAAATGCATAAAAACCCATAAACTCATAAATGCATATCCTCATGCATTTCCAGTGTACTACCTAGACCAGAAAAAAAACTTCCCATGAAAATATAGTTATAAATGTCAAAAACAAATGAGTCAACCAATCAATTTATGACTGTTGTAAGTCAGGTCGAGAGCATTTCAGTTGCGATTCGACTGTTGTACTCATCAGATCACAAACGAATCAAGTGTATAAAATCCAAGCATCCACTATAAAAATGTCACTTTTTAAAGTTATTGTATTGCTTTCATTAGCATTATCCATTCATGGATACTGTCATCTCTACACAACATGCATTGATTGTATAATGCGGAAATGTGTTTTCTACGAGGGCACCCTCAACGATTTTTGCTCTCACAATAGGATGCCGAGAACAGCGTACAAAGTGAAAATTAGAAGTCTGTTAAACTGTCACGGTGAGTTGTTCTACATAAAATTGTACATAAAAATCCATAGAAAACGCAACAAAATATACCTGCCATCGACCCTTTTACACACTTCAGTAACTTATTTATACTTTGTTTTTGTTGTGCTAGATGAGCATCCCAATCCACCTAGCACGGACTCTGAAATTCCCACCAGCAGCGAACTTTCGAGGGTCACTTCAACACAAATTGCTGCTACAATAGCACCCACATTGTTATCGACTTCAGAACCGACTACCGCCACACGTTTCAACGGAAAGGGTGAAAAGAGTGAAGCTGCCAATCCATTGAACAATGAAGGTCATTAAACTTTTATTATGACACATTGTATGTATATTAATAATTCTTGTAGCTTATGTCAAGCGTCATTCATTGTCATTTTAGGATTTCAATGGGCTGAATTGATATCATCGCCGTCAACTTTCAATTTCAATAATCCAACCATTGAAACTACTGACACGTTTGCAATTCGAGGAAACGCTTCAATTCGTGGGAGAGAATGGTCAGCGAAAAAGAAGGGTGTGTAAATGCATTTTTTTTCTCACCATTCAGTTAAACAATAAAATTCTATAATATTTTATTGAGCGTTTTATTTATTTAATATTTTTGAATTAGAATTTGGCACCGAGATTCTACTTCATCAGTGTAGGATGTATGGCAGCATTCGCAAACTCTTTCGTGAGAAACAGGGGAAACCGTTGTCTAAGGAAAATTTTGAAACTATTGTGCGTAGATGCACAAAATTATTGCGACAGTGAATTTCATTTTGAGAATGGAAATCAGTTATTTATTATTTACCTTGTTTTGTTTCGAAACGTGCAGACTATTTGTATGAATAGGTATATAGGAAAGTAAGGTAAAATATAAGTCAGTGACATCGTAATTTCAAGCAAGCATATTCTTGCGATTCAATACGACATTCGTTTTATATTAAGCTTGTTGAGTTGCTCCTCATGAATCGCGTCATTGTTTATTTAGTAGTCACTAATGTCATGTGTGAAGTGAAAGAATAGAATTAGGAGAGTGGCTTTATTTTAAATTTTATTTAGGCTACTTTTAACGTTCTCACGTGATTGCTAACGCTTACAGTAAAAGAAGTAGCTTACTGTACTCATTAAATGATAGCAGAATCGAGTATCTTGTTTTTGTCGATACATGATGCGAAGAAAAACACGAAAAAATAAGACGCTCAATGCAGTTTTATTATAATTATGCCACTGTTTGCTGACAAGCACTTAAACTTAAATATTAGTGTACTTATTGTGATATGGATTGTGGATATGCGACCTTATATAAGACCTAAATTAACATGTTTTTTGTCATGAATGTACCTATATTCTTGATTCCTAATATTGAGTGAGATGAGAGTAGAAGCAATAAAAATAAATACACATAATTTTTAGAATCTGTAACAGTTTATTAAAAACAGCATAAATTTTGTTCCAGCTCCACTTCGTAAATATCATTTTAAAAAGGATCATGTTTTTGTTTCTTGATGAAAAGTCACACCCTAAAATGGAAGTGCGGTCTCAAAAGCGTTCTCACCAACATAAACATTGGATATATATTTCACTTCATATTAACAACATTGTACCTAATATGACCTTTCGATTTCATCGTACATGCACGAAAAAACCTTTTTTCCCTTTTTACTCGCAAAGAATCCAGAACCATTTAGGATATATGTTGTATGTATATATATTTGTCAACGCATGTCTGCCTCTCTCTGATGTATCCTAATGTCGCTGACGTGAAATTTCCATTGCAGGAAAAACTGTTCTATTCAAATGCAGTTGAGTTCAAATGCATACCAAGTTAAAAGATGCATTTTTGAAAACTTTTAAAGCATTTAAAGCGCACACTGAAAAATAGATTTATTTATATATAAACATAAGTGGAAATACATCCGTGAGTCATGATGATGATCATACCAACTTTTGAATCTTGGTAAATGTAGCTGCCTTGCGACTTTAGAAGTTATCATAGAGAAAAAAAAATCACTTCTTGCGTGAAAAATAGCAATACTTTTCGTGTAAAAAATGGTTTAGGGTGAAAATTATTTAATACAAATATGTATATAATTATATAAACTAACGTTTTTGCTGTTTACATACGAGAAAATTAAATATGTGTATGAATCACGCATTGTATAAATAGAATCCGCATCTCATATTCGAACTGGTTGCTGAAGTGTTAAAGATTTTATTTGAGCAACATGACGGCATCTGTAATTATGCGCAATTGATATTAGCTATCTGAAATTATCATTTCAATATTCGTATTCAATATGAATTTCTCATACTATGGATAGCTAGTGACTTATGTCCTGTTTTATATCCTTGTTAATGTTTTGTATATCACAGAAACATTTAAACCACATTTTACCGTAATTAGGAATGTTGCTGTTGAGCGATAAAATCCATAGTGTGTTTAATGTAAACATCATCTAAAAGTCAACTTAGATTTATGACAGGTCTTGCAATGCAACGCTAGATGCCGGTGCGATTTCATTGTTTTTCGCTTTCACTTGTAAGAGTTCAGTGAATAACATACACCTTACAAATTAACTTGCTTTAATGCAACGCTATTACGTATTTTATATTACAAAAGGTTAATGTATATATTATCCTTCGTCCACCTCTACAATAACAGCAATAACGCATTTGTATTATAATAATTTTATGTACCATAATATGCATTTGTTTTCATGGCCAGAAAACTAGTAGACCAACCCAAATTACTTTTTTTTGTTAAAATTACTAAAATTTATTATTCTCACACATTTTTTTAAATACTGATTAAGAAATAAAAAACAATAGCTTGAGCGCAAAGAATCTGTTCGAAATTGTGACAAAGGTTGTTTTTGGAAGAACATTAAAATTGAACCGAAAGTCACTCATTGTGTTTTCAAAAGTCGGCAAATAACTTTCGGATGTATTTAATTAACATGTACTTTGAAATTATGAGCTGCCATCCAGTTTAAAACCAGATGGTATCTACGATTTTTTCTGTAACCACATCAGAAAAACTAGTTGCCTGCTAGTTTAAACCAAGCAGTACATCAAAATACTAGTTGTCTGTAGTTTAAAACTTGTACTATATCAGAAAAACTAGTTTAGTTTATAAAAGTATTTTTATTATCATTTTACAAACAATTTACATTATCATTTTTTATCAAGTATCATTTTACAAACAATTTACAAACTAACTAGACATTGTATATCTTACCATTCATATATCCTACACAATACGACAAATAACGGATTTGTATAATAAATGCGTTTTCATAAACTAAAAAATTCTTAGACCAACCCATATTGCAACAACTTGTGTTATTTCAAAATGAAATGACAAGGTTGCTGAAACTATTTTATTACATTGCTAATTATTAAAACTAAATATTAAACATTTCTCAACCTATTAACAGTAATAATAGATCATTTTAAAATCTGAATTGGATAACAATGTAAAATTGAACATGTCTTTTCAAGAGTTTGTGTTCCACTTTCGCGACTATTTAATTAGCATGTGTTTTGAAAATCTGAGTTCCTATGTAGTTTAAAACCACATAGTATATACTTTTTGTTGAGAGCATACGTCGGCAAAATCTGTTGCACCCTAGTTTAAGCCAAGAATTACATCAAAATCGTACTCAATATATAAAATATCATGGTTATTTCAAAAATCGTAGTTACGACAACAGAACTTTCACAAAATCTTTAGTTATCAAGTAGAATCTAAATCGCTAGAAAATGTCGAGAGAACAACCATTTCTTGACTTTTGCGCTGCGCACTAAATGTTGACGAACTTACACATATTTTACTTCTCGCAATATGGACACGTACCTCTATCTTGTGTGGTAGATTCTAAGCTTTTCTTGCGTAGTTTATAATGGCCAAACGGTATACAATTGGTGGCATTTTCTTGGTAAGATTTACTGTCCAGGGACATGAGACCTCTCTTTCTTTGTTGAACAGTAAAAACTTGATGCTTCTTCGAAATTATTTTCATGCTAGTGTTGGTATACTGCACGTTCGACACTAGACTGTCTCTATAATGTTCATATAAACATTCCTTTTCCAAAACCACTCTATCAATCCCTTTGCCCTTCTTTACATCACGTTGTAGAAACGACCTTTGTCCACTTATTTTATCTACACCATCTATACATTGAACCCGCTACATATATTGTTTCGGACGTAGAAATATCAATTCTGAAATACATCCATTCACTTCTTCGTTTTTCATCCAGCCTAGCCGTTTCTTGTTTTCGTCAGAATGAAATTTTCCAAAAATCGGATGTTGTGGATTAAAGTTGGAACAGTCAAATTCTTCGGGATGATCCTTCATGTCTTGAAACACATCCTCTGAGTGGAGGTGGAGGAAGTATGAGTCTGTATCCACTGCAATTAGTTTCACTGGTTTTCCTGGTTTATTCCATTTGGGCAGTGCAAAATTATAAAACCATTTATAATGAACCAGCTTTGCTAAATCCAGACAGGTTGCTGCGACGTAGATAGGTCGATCCAAAGTAACCTGGAGACGCTTTAGTGCCACCATTACCATGTCATCTTCTCCTTCGTTCTTCTCCAGTATGATGACTCGAGAAACAGTTGGCTTCCTATTGTACTTTACTGCTTCATCTCGTGATCGTATTATCTTGAAATTTGTTCGTAATTCTTTTCTTTCGCCACACTTTCCGTAAATGGAATTTCCTAGTGTAACAATTTTAATCATACTTTTGGTAATAGTAAAAGTAACAGAGTAACAGATAAGAAAAAACAGTTCTAAAAATTCGTACCAAGTAATTTAAAAGTGTTTTGCTCTAGTTGAGATACCGCATTTCTTCGCTTCTCAGCCAAAAGGTCAAAATATGGTTTGAGAAATGGCTTCTGAAGAAACTTCACTACACGATGGATGTAGCCAAGTTTCACGCCAATTAAAAGATAATATTTTAGAGTTCTGTAATATAATTTATAAAGATTTCGGTCCTTTAAATCAGCAACTAGCTTCGGCTCAGTCATCCTTGCTTCAGATACACCCAAGTCTTCGGCTTTCTTGTGTTGACATGGAGACAATTCATCATATTTAATCGATCTTCTATAAGGTGCTGGTGGAAATTGGGCAAAGTAATCGTGCACTTCTTCAGGAAAGAAAAGAGTAACCTGCGAGGGATGTACTATTTCAGTTTAATTATTCCACAAATTTTATTAATCAATGGATATTTGTAGTACCTCAAAGTGATATCCAATAGGACCATCATCCGGAATTGACATGATGAAGTCTTCTCCATCTCTCAAGATTTGCTCATATTCTTCGTCTATGACAAAATGGATGTCGTCATAGGGAATGTTGTTTGAGAGCGCGAATGGGTAGAGATTATTTAGCTAAATTAACAACAAATTAAGCTAATTAGTAAATAAATTACAAACAATATATACAATATATAAAAAATATATAATCTGGTAATGCTTCTTACGTCAAAGTAACAAATAAAAGTGCTATCCTTTGTAGAGTCGTACGATGGTAAGTATTTGTTGTTTGCTGTCGCGTATTTTATTGATCCTCCTGTACTAAGCCCACCACGAAGAGAAGTTCTAAAGTATAGCGAAAGGTCTGGATCTTTGACTATCTGTAAAGATATCCCAGTGTAAGACAGACAGCAGTCAAAACTTAATTGACTTATGCTGAAATAGTGAATCGGATCAATTTGGAAATCCTTTAGAAACATCTTCCTCATTTTGATCATGGCATCCATTAAAATGAGAGTGTCGGTAAGTGCATAGATTTCGGTGTACTCTCGGAGATTTTTTACATCTAGCTCACTACAGAGTTTTTGTGCATGTTCGTAGTCTGATATCTTTATTGGTTGTTGTGTCAAATCATTGAAGAATGCATCTTTTCCTGGAAGCTGAGTTTCCTCGAATCTTTCTAAGGAATCTATATGACTATATGGGAAAATTCCCTTCTGTAGAAGTAATTTAACTTTCGCCTCCTCTTTGTACTTGTCAAGAAAATATTTCCGTGTAACATTAAAATCTTTTTCGGTATCCATTGTGTTGCAAATAGAATCTAAGGAGGCATTGAAATGGTTTAAGCTATCCAGAAATTGAATCTTGTTGTTTATCCGAATGGCTGTGATCTTCTCCGAGGATTGGGCAATGATCTGCACGTCTTCAACCAGCGCTTTATTTGACGCAGCTCTGAGGATAAAATGTCCGTCATATCCTATCAGATTGAAGGATATAAACTTTGAAGATACTTCGATATTTTCAAGATAAAATTAACACTGCAGATATAAAATAAATGCTGCCGGCATAACATTGACGCTGCAGGCATAACGATCACTGATGCGATAATGGATGAAAAATCTTAACATTTTAATATTTAATATTACCTTTCAAGTTGTGGACAAAAATATTTAAGATTCTTGACACTTGTCCGTTTACGTTGCAGTTGGAACATAGATACCTAGTGACATATATATAACGGTAAAAGTTAAACTAAAACTGAACTGTATGATTGAACTAAAACTGAACTGTTTCACTGAAAACGAATTTCCTAATATTTATTACCCAACAAAATTATAGGGAGGTAGATGGGAATGATGACGGTGAATCTTTCCCGGTGCGGTAATTCTTAAACACCATTTGCATTTCACCGGCTCACCAGGTAACGGCACATCGTTCAGAATTTCTGGAGCGATGGCATAAGCTTCTTCTTCAAACTTGTCAATGTTTTCATTTAATTTTTCAGCCAATGCCAATAATTGAGCAATCATACGCTCGGCAACGTTGATCTTGTCCGAATCTGCTATGTAGCACTCAGACGTAACAAGATCTCCTTTCCAGTCGACAATTGCGAAGGCATAAGTGCTAGGTTTATGCTTTTGAAGTAAAACTGTTTCTCCACAAGACTGGTTAAGTCGTAACAAAAGACTTTCAAAATCGGCTGTTCCAAAGTAAGGAGCTAAAATTCTGTTCTTGTGCTTAGTGAAACGGAGGTATTCATCAGTTGGGGATTCTTTAAAAATCCGACAAGGTTGGTGATTAAACAGTAGTGTCCATCAACGCCGTTCATCACTAGCAAAAGGTCGATCTTGATGTTTCGTTCTTCTTTAATGATACTAAGTGGGTATATATGCCGCCGTATAGTCTTGAAAATTTCCATTCTGCGTCTTTTCCCTGGAGTCGAAGTTGGAGGCAATGAACGATGCACTGAGTCTTGTTGCGACGTGTCTTCGGCTGAAGTCTTGTTATTGATATCCACGTCGGTTGGGTTTTCATCGTAAATGAATATGGATAGCCCAATATGTTTGTTGTTTTTGTGGAAAGTGTCTATTTGGGATATACAAAATGGAAAGTTGATTCCATTCCAGTTTACAATCGGATCGTCTAAAAGAGGACGGTAGAATCCTTCACTTTGCAGAATTCTCTTTCTATGTAGTCCTTTTGCAAGATATCCTTTAATGTCGTTGTGGGCTAGAATCGCTCGTTTGAAGCATAGTCCATCGTCTCCGGGAACATTTAGTAAGGTTCTGTACTTTAATTTTAAAGCTTCTGGAAGCACTGTCCCGCTTGCGCCGCCAATAAGTTTTCCAATATCCATGACGTTGAACTTAAACTTATTAATTCTTTCCAGCACTAGACCAGACCCATTTTCTTCATAGTTCTCTACGCGCACATTGTACTGCTCACGAACGGTGTTGTACACATGCATTAGTTCAAACTCGTTAAATACACTAAACACGAAACTCTCCATTGGAAAAAATCTATGGCTCACAAGATCTCCATCCTCTTTGAGGAATTGCATGTCCAAGTCAAACTGCACTTTAAAAATTTTACGTTCCTTCAGAATCGCTGAAAGAGTTGAGAATACCTTGTCCTTTAACGCGAAAAAAAGTCCATCAATATCAAACACATCAACGTCAAATAAGTCAGCTTCGTATATAATATAAGATTCATCGAGAACATCTCTCGTAAATTTTATATTCATTGGGTCCGTTTCATGCACGATATTCTGCAATTCACTTGTTATTTCTTCTTTGTGAATTTTGTACAGATGTTGTTGAAGCTCTTCAATATTTTTGAATCGGATGGAGCATCTATTGCAAAATCTTTTCTGCATCGCTCGATAGGCTTCTGAAACTAAAAAACATTCGTTATATTATAATCTAATTAAATAATGCGTGAGTATATTTGATGGATAATACAAAACCAAGATTGTTTGCATAGGTACCTTCTTTCGTTGTCCTTTTTCCAGCTGTGCTCCGGTTATGAGGTCCTTTGTCAAGATGAAGTGCAGTTTTCATGGTGACAGTTTTTTCGACTGGTGCAACTATTAAGGCAAATATAAATTGTATATATATATATCTAATTGAAGATATCTCAACGTAAATCGGCTTACCGTTGGATATACTAGTACTTGGAAGTTCCTTATCTACAACTTGTCCATCTCCAGTTTGAATGTACTGTCGAACTAAGAAAAATGAAAGTTGATTTACTGCTGTTTTTTTCAATTGTGATTATTAAGAAATAGTAAAAAAAATTAATGCAAAAATTACTTGAGTTACAAGTGCACACGATTTTTTTGCAGATAACACATCGGTGATCGCTGCAGTGTACGATCAACTCCGAAATTCGCTGAAATGTAGATCCACATATAGAACAATTCGACTGAATCTCTTCCGCACGTTGGCATGCAAAATTATGATTCGGTAAATAATGATATTGTACAGGACAATAAGAGCAAAAATGGGATTTTATGTGAACTAAAAAAGAGTCTACTGACTCGCAAATAAATGAACACACTGGGCATTCCATTTTGGAATATGTAGAAAATTGTGAAGAATTGGAAGTAAAATGTCTAGGACGAAGATATGACAAATATTCGGGGCAACTTGAGAGTGGAGATGAGAACTGGAGAAATACTGGAGAATAACTGATCCAAAAATTTTGTCTGAATCCTCATTTTCCTTAGTTTCTAAATTGACTTGTTCGTTGTGTTATGATACATTGGACAACAAACATGAAATGAACAATAGTGAATGCATGATTCACTGGGAAAGCATGAAACCGGACGTTCACACGGAAGTAAAACTTTCCCCTATTAACACGTGTGCAGCACACTCCAGAAATTGGGTAACAACAAAGAATTTTGACAAAGTTTTTCATGAACAAACGACAGTTGCATACAATAATACGTTTATATTTTAAAAGCTGTTATAATTTATATGAATTAAAGATGCGCGCAGTAATGAAATTGTACATATTTGTGAATCGGTTTTTGGTAGCAAACACCTTTTTCAATAGGTCGCGTGCGCGACACGTGTAGTATGGTATATTAATTAGCATTTTTTAGCGATGTGGTTGTAGAGCTGAGTACTACATACTACTCTCATATACCATTATTTCTGCTTTTCGTCACGATGATGACTACCAGCAAAAGAAAAAATGCGTTTGCCTGTCAGCAGAAGAAAAAGTGCATGAGAAAGTTTACACCAAAGTTCAAAAATTGTGTTTTCGTTGTACAATAAATTGAATGTCGTCATCATGGTCCGTTGATTGGAACGATATGGATTCATGTCACGACTGTAGTCACTTAGTGAGGACAAGTATCTGCTAGGAATGGATAGCATGTTCTTTGCAACACCTAAAGGGTCGGATTTGTTGACAAGATCGCATGATAATATTAATACGGATTAAAATAGTTTTTGAAATGTATTATCTACCATGTACATTACAGTAGCACATTGTTCGTAATATAGTGGTTGGAGCAGTTCAGATTCAAAGATGTGATGTGAACGAAAATGCTACCAGATGTATTAAATTATTTCAACTAATAAAATCATAATGTACAGCAATGAATATTTGTTGTCAACCTTGCCAAAATGTCACCGTTCGGAAATGGTGAAAAAACTGGGCAGTGCCTAAAGTCCACTTTCCAGTTAACCTGGATTCTCGGCACCTTGAATATGTCGGGTTAACCACTAACGAGCAAAACATTAATGGTAAGGTCGATTGAGCACGCGTGGAAATTCAATGGCGTTACCCGTTCGACGAAATTACTTTCTCCAAATTTTACTTTCACTGGCAGCCAGCTTTTTGTAAAACGTCGCATCCATCGTATTTCCTCCTTGCAAGATCCCATATGTTTCGTAATTTGTTGTAATGTTTCCTCTGATTGGGTGTGTATTTGAGAAATTTTTACTAAAGTCATGATTTTTTCTTTTCATGAAATTTTCTCAACTTCCATCCGAAACGTAATTAGTACTGGTTTTGAAATACATGTTTTGAAATTATGTAATGGGCGTGGGATTTTTAGAGTAGATCAACCATCTTTTCATGCCCAATCATAATAAATTCAATTACTTATTATCGTCGTAGGAAGTTGCTTAGACCCATTACAGTGTAGTTCAATTTTTGAAAACCTTCAGGTGCTTTGTGACAACGAATTCATGACTGATTTGAATGCCACAGTAACATGTACGGCATATATATTGCTGAAATGACCAAAGGATATCTGATTAGGTTAGAAATTTTAATGAGATACAACTGAAAAAATAAAAATAGATAGAATAAGTCGGGAAACGTTCTGCGAGGTCAGGTCAATTATGCGTTGGGGAAGCCGTATGCCCCGGTGCCACCTAACTATCGCCCATTCCACTACTAACTACATCTCAGATAAGGTTCGGATCACAGGACTAACGACGCTGACATAAAAACAATGACCGATGAAACACGACAATGGTTAATTTTCCAATTAACTAAAACACTTTATTTGCTGTACATTTAATTACAAGGGCCACTTGGCCAAGACAAACAAATATATATTTACTCCTACTGCTGCCGCATCAGCAAGTAGGTATGCACACGACAAAATCTGGGAAGAGAGTGAAATGGTTTGGTGGTGGCGGAGCTCTATACTACATTGAACTTGGTGTGCTGGACCGCGTGTCCAGCACACATTCACACGCTAATCAAATGCGTTCCGCATGGTGCGCCCATGCCGTGCCCAATTCCATTTCCTGGAAATTGGGGGAACGTGAGACTCCCTTCAACCACCAAGACCGTTACCTATTTTCGCGACAGAACAGGATAACAAAAACAATAATAGCACTGCTTAGTAGAAATAATATAATGTAGTATAAAAATAAAAATGCTTGTAATATTCAAATATGAAAAGTGGTTCGAATGTTGGTCAGAAGTAAAAAAATATTGCGTACAAGCGTCCACTTGGCATAATGTGGGGAAACATTATTCACTCGGAACGGTTCCCGAAGATCAATCCAAAGAAGCCCCGCTATATGTGGCAATTAAATAATCAAATTGTTAGTGAACGGGGCCGCATAACATGACATTAGCAGACGGCCTAAAAGCTTTAGCAGAAATAAGCATAATACACTAACGCGATAAATGCCTCCGTTAGCATCAAAAACTACAAGGTTAGGACGGTTCTTTACTCTAAATTTTCTGGAATATTCCAACGGCAGGTGCATCACGGGCACTGCATGTAATCGTAAATGACGAAGATCTAGAAAAATTAAAAACAGATGAATCCGAACAGAACCACAAGACTAATTTTACAATGTGCTGGCATGGAAATGGACAACAACTAACGTCTCAAGTCAGTCAAATTTGGCTTTGTCACTGTGCAAGGTATAGCCCACTCTTTGGGAATCATGACGATATCCTCCGCATACATTCCGGTCATCCCGCACTCGTCCACTGAGCTTTCGGATCCCATTTCCAATAAAGTGAGATTTCGCCAGTATCGCCACACAAACGAATCTGAGAGAGTCGTTGTCGAGACATGTTGCTAAACGCTCCATATTGGGAAACCATTTCATATACTGATTCAATTCCTGAATTGATAACTTCGAAGAACGTTTCACCTCCATGCAGCGAGTCAATTGGGTATTCCGCAATTCCTCTGAATGCGACTCTGGCAGCTTTCTTCGTGAGAAGTGCTTGTCTATGTTATCAACAATTGAAAACGACACCAAGTTTGGCGTGAATTTCAGAAATTCAAAACTTGCAAGTAATTCATGGTGAACGACGAGATCGGTGAGATTGTCAAGTCGGCTAAATATGGGAATTGGAGCGGTCACAATGTCAACTTGCTGCTCGAGTCTGTTCAAAATTATTCTCTTCAGAGAATACACATTCGCACTAATGACTCGTTCAAGATTTGCAAAACTCATTTCAGTGTTCACTCCAATTGATATGGTTTCAAGTTGAAGAGCAGTGTCGACGAGTGCGTCAGTCATTCCAGGTCCAATTCCCGAGTTAAGGCGCACAGTTCTCTCGACGGTAAACAGATGTTTTAACATTAATTTGTGGGGAAGATTCCTTCGAATCGCCGTCACTGCCGGAAAAAACCTGTCTTGAATGTCCAGTGTTCCGGTCAGATGAATAGTCTGGAATGGGTACGTAAATGAGATAGTGAACAGGTTAACAAATGACAACCATAGTCCTCAAATTTTGTTTCGAATTCAAGCCACATATGTACCTTTAGTCCAGGAAAATGAGAGAGCAATTCCATGTACGATATTCCAATAATCCTCATAATCTCAATAGTAAGGGAGCGTAGGTACCAATTTTCGCCAAATGCTCCATCTTCAAATCTCACGGATTCATTGACAGGCATATCGCCATTAACCGTCAGATTTCGTAAAACCAGCGTTTCCAATTTTGGAGTCCAGCGATAAATGATACCACGTAAGTTGTGTAGATTATCAAACGCGCAGCCGTCAAGAACTAATGTGGTCATATTTTTGTCACAAGCTGTCCAGAAAGAGTTCGAAACATCTGTCGGGAAGGTGCCTCGTAAACGGAAATTCCCGTAACAATTTTCAGCTCCAGTTTCCTGTATAAAATCCAAGAATGCAGACATTTTGCTTGGGGAATGCAACCTAACGGTTGCATTCAGCCTCCATTCTGTCGCTGATGACGTGTGCCACAATTTAGATACTTGCTTGCTCAAGCACAGGACGCGCAAAGATCAGTACTTGAAGAAGTGCTCCAGAATCTGAAAACAAAACATTAAGCGAAAAATCAATGTCATAAGTTGTTCAGTAAATATGGTCAGTAAATAACTGCTTCTATTTAGAGACATCTCTCGGTTCTCGGCTGGTGACATTCGCCAACCTGGAAGTTGTTGCTCGTCATTTTGGGGATATTTCAAAATATTTGTTTGATTTGCAAACAGGGTATTAGTTTCCTGAAATGACTTTCCAACCGCTTTTAAGGAAATAGCGCTAATTACTTAATGTTGTTTTAACAACTGCACTTGCAGCTGCGAAATATTGACTGTTACTTTTTACTAAATACTTCAATGGCGACTGATGCCGCCGTACCCGTTCCTCTAACAAATGCTGTCTATAAAATACACGACCTGAATTATTTGTAGCGACGCTACCACGTTACTGTGTGAGATTGAGAGAGGACATTATTTTCCTAACATTCCTGCGAGAATGGGGTATGTACTAAAGTCAATAGATCATTATACACAATCGGATCATACGTAGACCTTAATACACTTACATATGTAGGATACTTTATCAAATATAAGAACACGTACGCCTGAACACCTGCTACCCTGACAAAATATTGCTCCAATATGTACATGGCATGCGTGCATCTACAGAGAATTATTACGGGACTGTATTTTGAAAAATAACGTATATATATATCTGCAATCAGATATCCCTCCATAAACTACATGTTAACCACATACCGCTGTAGTATTTCGGTGGCACCAATTTCCCAGAAATACATAGTTTATAAAAAATTAAGCCGCAAGAATTACATGCCGTAACCATTTAGGATCACATATTATGGGATACGGGATTGCTCTCAAAGATTGAAATCTGTAGTTATGTATTTTTCGGTAGTTCACAGGCTTCCGTTTTGCCGTGATGTCCACAACTACTATTCTTTTTCTTTCTTCCATCGGTTTAGGTATATACACATGTATTTAACCAACAGTGTATGCCTTCTGCAACCCAATGCTAAAAATGGACAACGTAGTTTCAACATGTGACAGTTACGTGCTGAAAGGAAGAATTTATTTTGGGGCTTTGTAGGAGGTGCTCACGTTTTATCTAGAAGCCACAAAAATCACAAATATACCTCATTACTGTATAATTGACTACTATTCAAACAAAATGTCCCGTTCATTCTTGGCGATATTTAACTCCTCCACTATTTACCTCTGCACGTCCTCAGCACCAACGACCATGTCTATGCTTGTCTACTTTTAGGCATGAAAATGCATACTAGATACACACTTGCAGAATAAGTTGCTATACTTTACAAGGAGATATTGTCGATGCACCTTACACCAATGTCGTGCAGATTGGGATGAACACGAGCTTGTCTCGATTTTGTGATCTTACGAAAGCTAATTTTATAAAATGTTTTTATAATTGTAGGATTTGACATCAGCCGGATTACCTAAGATGCTGATTTCCGTATCATATTTATTCGCTGCCTATGATAATTAGAACACATTAACTTAAATGGATGATATCGATTTTGTAAAAAGACACTAGTGTTTGGGTAGCAAATATTCCAACAACTAGTAATCTTCAGTTAAGTTAGTTTTTTAACTAACTATTTAACAATTAAAGATTAATTATTAAACACATGTTCGGCATATCAACTTAAATTCTATATTGTCTTAATATAAATTAAGTATAACTGTTATTACCGATACAAACTATTGCCCTCGGAAATTAATAGAACGACCAGCGACAACGCTTTTTATCTGCATCTCCATCACTCTTGTCCTCTGATTCATATTGGGGATAACATTGGTCGAGGTAAGTGCTGCTGGAGTTAGTGAGCTAATGTCATCATAAATGACTGTAAAAAAACAATTTAATGTGATTCTGTTCGGGCGATATGGATGCGCCGTGGCGACCAACCATAAGAATATGCGCAAACTCGTGCACTAAAACAAGGCAAATACAATGTTCTAAACTTAACTTTACCCAAATATTTATAACACGTACGTAAAATGGATATTCAAGACCACAATTGCTTAATGATTGACTTAATAATGTGCACTTATAGGGGGAGATTTTTAATTTGCATTTTTTATTGCAGGTAATGTCATACAACTTTGAAAAAATGACAAATCAGTCTTCAATTGATTCAGTTGCGGCTGCACAAACATAGCAATAAATACTTACCAATATGCGAACGTTAAACTTTGCAGCATTTTATTTCTCAAGACAGTGACGTAATTAATTACGTGGAAAACACTTAAGCCTGCGAATGAAAACGCTTTTCGTGTTTTCTCACAAGGGAAGTATCAGAATGACCATATCGATATGGCCTTGTGAGATATGGCATATTGATCAATTTTTCGTGATAAATTTGATGCGCACATCCGTTTTCCCAAATGGAGTTTTATATTTGCTCCACAGCCAATTATTAGTTTTGGCGGGAAATTTTCCCGCTTTCTAGATAGCAATCAACATGGGGGAAATTAAGTGAGGTAAGACCCCCCTCTTTGCAACTTTTTCAAAAATTTCTGTTTTGCCAAAGTTGAACAAAATTGATGTACATGGTATCTAAATGCTGCAAATTGGTAACAAATTGGATTTTTGTCAATATTTAAGGAATTGTACAAATGGAAACAATTTACCTCGCATAATATTTCCCATACTAACTAATATCTAGAAAGCAAAAATTCACTGTAGAGCAAGTATAAGGCTCCATTTGGGAAAACCGATATGCCCATCAAAATTATCGCGAAAAGTTGATAAATATAGCACATCTCACAAGGCCATATCGATATGGTCATTCTATAACTTCCCTTGTCAGAGTGTATCCATACCGAAAAGAATTGCCGCAATCTTTGCACTGATGCAATTTCTTTGAAACCGTATGCCGTGCTATGACATGGGTATCTCTATTTCCCTTTTGGGAGAACATCTTGCCACACACATCACAGCCAAACGACATTTCTCCTGAATGAAGTCGTTGATGAATATCCCGCGATCCCCTCTGAGAAAATCCCTTGCGACATATCTGGCACTGATAGGGCTTTTCGCCCGTATGTACTCGCATGTGTATACTCATCCCACTACATGATATCTGTTTTCCACAAACTGGACATTCTTTACGGACCAGCTTGGGTTTTGTGACAGCATGAACGCTTCTTTCGTGAGACTTTAGACCTGCAATCGATACGAACGACGACGGACATCTCTGGCATGCATACGGTTTCTCAAGCGTGTGAAATCGTCGGATGTGCAAATTTTTTTGTCCAGAGTCTCTAAATCCTTTTCCACATATTTCGCATGCGAAAGGAAGTTCCCCAGTGTGCGTATACATGTTGTTATAATCGGTGCCACCCCTGCCCCCTAAGGGGGCAGGTGCGGCACCGAACGGCGCAATACAATAATATTATTTCAATGTTATTTTCAAGCTTCGCTGTGGCAGATTAAATGCAACAATTTTTCATCCCCTGCATAAAAATGTCATAGCGTTTGTTTCTGTTTTAATTCATGAACAAAGACAACTATTCATTTCATCATGCCCCACAGACCAGAGGTAGCTTCAATATATGCTACTGCTCATCTGTTTTCTTCGCTGTGCTTGAATCAGATGAGTTTGTGTATCTGGGCGTGTGCTTCTCACACACTTGTATTGCTTTATTGCACCTGCATGTTTTAATACAATTTACCGTGCTCGGGAACGGAAAGTCGTAAAATGTCGGAGAGTGATACTGTGAATGTGTTAACATATAAACAACAAAAAAAAGTGAGCTTACCATACATAATACATGGTTAGGAGATGCCGATGGTTATGTGAAAACATAACCAAACGTGCGCCTTCAACCATGCTATTGTTGTATATAGGCAAAATGTGTAAATAAGTAAATTTAAGATAATTTTATCGTCTTTTTTAGAAAACCAGCTACGCTTTCAGCAAATTACGTGCAAAGAAAAGGAAGGTGGACATGCTCCTTCAGAGGCAAGTCTCAGCCTTGCCAACCCCTAAAATGTGTATGGAAGTAGCTAAGGCATCACGAAGGGCAGCCGATGAGCGCAGAAAATGTAAAAAAATGAAATACGCAGGTAAACTGAAAATATTACTATATCAAAAGTTCTTAGTATTAAAAGTTAGTGAAAAGATTATTGACTGGTTGTTAGTAGTAGTGAGTAGGTACTAGTTGTGAGTAATAGTTATATAGTAGTGTATATATGCCATATTCTATTTAGTTTGATGCTCAGTGAGAAGTTAATAGTAGTATTGAGTTGTGCATGTATATCATATTCTAATCTGATGCTCTGAGTAATAGTAATACTAATGACATTTTTTTTGTAATCAGCAGTGGCAAACAAACAAACAAAAGGGTCAACAACTCAACATCACCTCCCAAAAGCTCCAAAAGGTATCAGCAAAAGTCCAAAGGACCGTATCTTAATCCCCCATGCTCCTGCGACTGAAGACAAGACTTATGCAGAATTTTTCAATAGTAAGTTAATATGTATTTTGAATGTATGATATGATATAATTTTTATTTTATTTTAATGTACGATTTTTAATACATATGTTCGATTCATAGGTTGGAAGGTTGGAAGCCAAAACTATGAAGCGGAAATGAAGAAAGAAGTAGCATGTATTACTAAAACATATCCAGGAGGATTCAAAATTTCAACACACACCAAGAAATAATAATTAATGTTACATTGCATATATCAATAAATCCACTATCGTTTTTAAAATCAAATAATGACACTAAATTATGATATTTGCTGCGTACATTGCATCTTCATTTCTTTCCTGTTGAACCAAATCCCTTGTCACCCCTTTCAGTCTCAGGTGCATCTGCCAACTCCTCAGGCTCAACTACCTCGGCATGTGCATACCTTTCGAGAATAAGCTGGGCGATGCGATCACCTTTCTCTATGTTGAATTCATCAGCTGAAGAATTGTATAAAACTACCTTCAAAGTTCCCTGATAGTCTGGATCGATCACACCAGCTATGAATAAAAACCATAAACTTTCAGTTACCACTCTGCACATGCATGAACATTAAATTAGGAAAATGTATGCATTAACCTTTACAAAAATCAGGCGTGCAAAAATCATGCATGCATGTATGCTTGTATGCAAAAATCTGTGCTTTAGATGCCAATCCACTATGCAATGCAATGCGACCATAAGTTCCCTTTGGAAGCTGTGCGAATATACCAGTTTCAATTGTACCGACTTTGCCAGGAGCTATAACTTTGTCTTCAGCACTATAAGTAAGAAAGCAAATGTGGGAAATGTATATAGAACGTCAGATGATGAAAATTTAATGATACCTATAGTTAATGTTACCTATATAAATCAAAACCTGTTGCATTGTTTGACCGATATGGAATTTGTGCATCTTGAGTTGACTTAGCGAAGAAAATAAGTTCCTCACCATTCTTTAAGGCAAGTTGGATGTGTGAACCTTTTGAAAGCATAAACAATATATTTATTATAATATACATTAGGAGCATTTTAAAAGTACAATTTTCAAAGTTTCATAGAGACTAAATAATGTCAAATGTATAGTTAAATATTCGTAAATTCACTTCAGCACTTCTTAATACAATTTACTTCTTTCTAATTTTTCATTAAAATTAATTTTCCTTTATTTAATTTAGGAAATCTAACATCGTTCACCAACTATATAAAAGATTATTGCCAATTAAAAATTACATAGACACGTGCAAATATTTTTCTGCTGCTAAAATAAAATGCCTCCTGAACTTGAAAAAATGATATTACTTTTTGGCAAGGAGATTATTCTCTTCAATAATGTTAGCAATGGCATCGACCGCCTGCTTCACATTTTGTATTAATTCAACTGGAATGTTGGTTCCATAGGAACCCTCTTTCTTGAACTGAACGTAGTACTTGTCATTGACCAACCACGTAGTCAGTCGAATTTGATAACCGTAACCAATTTTTCCCTCAAATATGACCTCATTTTCGGAATCATTCGACTTTCCAACGTTAAAATCTTTTACAACTGGACCTGGACTCAATTTTTTGAACTTGCCTGCTTTATTTGCTGGCTGCTTCCTTTTGACAACCTTTCCAACCACACCCTTTCCTCCTTTCTTCTGAAGAGTAGTTTTAGAAGATGTTGCTTCTTCATCACCCTCCTCCTCATCCTCTTCCTCAGCTTTGGAGGACTTTCCTTTAGCACCTCTAGTAACCCGTCGAGTTGGTGGCTTAACAACCTTCCTCGATGCTGACTTGGCACTTGAGGTGATAGATTCCACATCACATTCGTCCGTGTAGTCCTGATCCATTCCTTCATCATCTGCTTCACTGTTTGTGTCTAAAGAAAATAAATGTAAAAACAAATGAATCAATTTCATGGAAAATAATTTATAGCAACACACACCAACTTTCCATATACTCTGCAACAATTTGAAATGCTTACCATCTGCACTATCAGATTGATGAATTTCAGACGTGTTGTACATGTTGAGACCTTGATACTTTTCGGCTCGGTAAGGTAAAGGAATGTTGAATTTTTCCAACATTTTCACTGCTTCGCGAAATTCCAAACTACGGGGGGCGTAATTTCCCTCAGACAATGTCTTCTTGGCTTCCGCAATGCAAAGCTTTTCAAGCGCAGTGGGTTCCTTTGACACTGATGTTTGACCTATTTAAAAACAAAACAAAAATAAAATTAGAAAAATGACCAAACGCAAATATGAAACCTGCAAACAGAAATCATAAAAAGTAAATGGCTAGGTTTATAATTGTAAAAAAAAATAATAATGTGAACTTACGTTTAGGCATGATGATTGGAATTTAGATACTTTCAGTCACAAACTTTGAATGGTTGAGGAATAAACTTTTAAAATCGTCAATTTTTAAACTTTTAGCACAGAAACTTGTGAAAACTGTAGAAGGTAGTGCGAACAAAAAGAAAACTGTTTTGTTGGATAACAAAACGTTCAGCCACCGACTATTCAAGGCTCAGGAATAAACTTTTAAAATCTTTAACTAAAAAACTTTTGACACCGAAACTTTGAAACAACTAAAGAATGAACGAAAAGAAAACTGAGAACTTGGAAGTGCTTTACAACCAACTAAAGCACTTTGTTTGGAAATGCATGTCTTTTATACAAATGAACTAATTCAAATGCATAACATTCATTATGAGATAGTTCACACCACAAACCCATGCATAAAACAATTATTTTGCAGATTCCAGTCAAACTTAATTCTCTGCTCTCAGCTCGTTCATGAGAAAGTTTTGTGTCATGAAAATACATCATATCTTTTCGGCTTGATGTAGTAAATGATTGAATTGATCTGTCATACTTATTCATAAAGCGAACATGCGTGCTGAGTCTGTAATGATATGCAAGAAACATACAATGCATATGCAACGGTTTTTGTGTAATTCAAAATTATGCATGTCTTCCAACTCATTCGTGAGAAAGGCTTGTGTCATCAAAATCCATATCCACTCAGTTTACCTCAGCAAAACCCAAATATCTAACTATCATATTTTATCATAATGCTAGCACGTATGCTTTGCGTTTTTGATGAAGTGTGATGAAAATTGATGATGGTTTTACAGATTCCAACATGCATCTTGCATCTCTTCCATCTCTCTTGTGAGAAAAGTCTGTGTAATGAAAATATAATATATCACCCAACTAACATCAACATGTAACAGCATGAATAAGTAAGCACAGATAGAATTCATTTATATGATGCATTCAAATTAAATTAAATTTAAGACGCATTTTGTCTATTTACCTCCATTACATAATAATACAAATACAATATAGAACCAGATTCTCGAAAAGTTGATCTGTTCAGTTGATTGGAAAAATTAATTCGAATAGTTTATCGATGGTGAATCAAACTAGTGTATCTAACCTTCTGAGCAGTTCTGTGTAAAACTATAAAAATTATATTTTCAGTTATCAGTTAAGAAGTGAATGAAAATTTATATTTTGTGAAATTTCTAGTAAATTGGATCTAATACAATGTGAGTAACTTCATTCATTTTAATTTAATAAATGTTTAGTGTTGCATCCAATTATCTTATAAAATACAGTAGTCATGTTGACATTTCTAAATCATTCCACTTAATAATGTAAGTTTTGAATCTTAAATACAGCATTCCGGATCTTGATTCTTGTGAAGTTTCATTTCCTGAGCGGAGAAGTTTCTACACACCCCACCGAAGGAAGTTTCATTTGATCGAGAAGGAATATTGGAGAGAACTTTTACCAAAATGGTATATTAAAATATTAATGTTAATTCATGTAGATTATTTTTTCAAAAACTTCAATATCATATTTCATGATTTTTTTTCTTTATTTTCAATTTTATAGAGGTGCCCCGTCCTAGAATGTAACTTCATTGGATTGTTGCCTGACCTTGAAGCCCACATGAATGAACATCACCCACAAGTCGGAGGTGCAGCTGCTGGAACACTTCATATTCTTCCATTCGAGGAAATTAGAGCATTCCAAGGATATCTGAGGACATATCGCCATCGCCTAGATGCTCTTCATCCCGATATTGTCTCAGCGGAGGATTACTATGTGGAGGTTCAGAATCCTGTTAAGAACATTATTGCAATTAACACTGTGGGAGGTAGGGCTATTAAATTACAGCAATCATTACTTAGTGAGTTTGAGCGAGGTGACAGATCTAGCTTAGATTACGAGACATGCTTACATTTCATTAATTCCAGGACGAACAATATCTTTAATATTGTTGATTTTGAGACAAAATATGAAATAATTCAAGATCAAGTAACGAACATCTTAGATATATTTACTGAACATGGTTCAGGATGGCGGTTGAATAGAATATTAGGGTCTGACATTAGGATTGCAAAGTACCGACCATTGCGACGGAGGGGGCGCTGTCATATTAAGATACCTCCAAAAATTGCTGCAAAGAAAGCCATCATAAACGTAAGAAATAATGATAGTAAGTGCTTTCTCTGGTCAATATTGTCTCTGCGACATTATAAGGAAGTTAATAGTAAACACCGACAGAGAGTATCGAGTTACTTCAAATTTGAAAAACTATATAACACAGCTGGTATTAAATTTCCGCCAGATTTAAAAGAAATTCAAAAATTTGAAAAACAAAATGCTGATAAAAAACTGGCAATTAATGTTTTCGAATACATTAATGGAAGTATAACAGTTAAGGGATTGTCACCTTTCAGGTACTTAGCTGGTTACACATGCTACGACGTTCTGTTATTTCACAATAAGTGGAAACAAAGTCATTTCACTGGAATAGCATCACTGTCCAGGTTATATGGTAAACGAAATCACCATAAACAAATATTTTGCTATAATTGTCAAACTTTTGTCGGAGGAAAATTATTTGACAGTCACAGAAGTAATTGTGACCAATTCAAGTGTCAAAAAGTGAAAATGCCTAAAATTTTAAAAAATGGTGAGCTTCCAACAATAGAGTTTGTTGCATTTCATAAAAAATTACAGCACGAATTTGTGATGTATCTGGATTTAGAATCTTTTATGCAAGACAGGAATGAACGAAAAGGTGATAAAACAACGTTACTAAAACAACACAAACCCACAGGATTTTTTCTTGTATTGATATCGAGAGTAGATGGTGTGGTCGATTACAAGTTATATCGTGCAGAAGATTCCATTCAAGTGTTGTTTAAATGCATCGAAGAGTTCAGCACTTTGGTGTATGGTATTTACAATGATCCAGTGCGAATGAAACCACTAACAGCTCAGGAAAAAGAATCATTTGCAAATGCTAAAATATGTCATATTTGTGAAAAACCACTGGATTTTGATAAAGTAAGGGACCATTCTCATAGAAATGGATCATATCGTGGTCCCGCGCATGCTCAGTGCAATGCTGAATACACATTAAAAAACAAAAAAATTCCAATCTTCACACATAATTTCAGAGGCTATGACTCGCATTTGCTAATTGATGGTTTTGAGCATTACAACGGTCAGATATGTGTCATTCCCAATAATTCAGAAAAATATCTTAGCATTATTTGCGATAAATTTGTTTTTCTTGATTCATTCATGTTTCTGAGTGCACCACTCGATGCACTAGTAGAGAGGTTAAAATCCAATGAAAGCGACTTTGACAAAAACTTTAAAATCTTGATTCAATTTTTCGGAAAAAAGAAAGCAACAGAATTCTGTAGGAAGGGGGTGTATTTCTATGATTTTATCACAGATTTTGATATGTTTAACGATACACAGTTCCCACCAATAGAAAGCTTTTACAACACGCTCACAGAGTCACACATTTCACAGACAGATTATGAATATGCAACTCATATCTACAATTCATATTGCACAAACTTAGGAGATTTCCACGATAACTATCTTGTGTGTGATACATTATTATTAGCGTGTGCGATGGAAAACTTTAGAGAGCTTGCATATTCTCAATATAAACTTGACCCAGCCCACTACTTCACCCTTTCTGGTTATACACTCGATGCAGCTCTAAAATTCACGAAGGCAAAGCTTGAGATGCTCGTAGATATTGATATGTATCAGTTTTTTGAATTGGGAATGCGTGGAGGGGTTTCAATGATTTCAAAGCGACATGCAGAGGCATATAACAAATACATGCCTCATTATGAGAAGGGCAAACAAACTGATTGCTATATAATTCCATTAGATTGTAACAATTTATATGCTAAATCTTTATGTGAGCCTCTCCCAACATCTGATTTTAAATGGTTAAGCAAGAAAGAATGTAAACGAATAACCTCAGATGTAATTAAAACGTGGGAGGATGACGGTTTATATGGTTATGTTTTAATGGTCGATCTAAGCTATCCCCCAAATATTCACATGAGAGATAATGATTACTGTCTCGCACCAGAAAAAATGAAGATAGCTAGAAGCATGATGGGACAGTATCAAAATAATTTACTGAAAAAGGATGGGAGAGTTTATAATAAAAATATCCAGAAGCTAGTACCCCATTTAGGTCAACGAACTAAATACGTTATGCATTATCGAAACTTAAAATATTGTTTGGAAAAAGGAATGCAGCTTCAACGCATACATAAAGTATTAAGTTTTAGACAAGAAGCTTGGTTGAAGCCATATATGGAATACAACACATTTCTTCGACAAAAGTCAAAAGATCAATTTGCGAAAGATCTCTATAAATTTTTAAACAATGCTGTCTTTGGAAAATGTTGTGAAAACGTCCGCAGCCGACGTGAAATTTTTTTGGTCAATGACATTGAACGAATTAGACATTTAATTCACCAGGCCAATTATAGAAGTCATAATATACTGGGGTCAACATTGGCAACGATTGAGTTGCAAAAACGTACCATTAAGTTAGACAAGCCAATATACATTGGCATGGTCTGCCTGGATCTATCAAAGCTTATTATGCAAAAGTTCCATTTAGACATAATTAAGAAAAAATATGGGGAGAAAGCTGAATTACTAATGACAGATACAGATAGTCTCTGTTATCAAATCTATTGCGATGATGTCTACAAAGATATGCATCAAATGTCAGATGAATTTGATTTTAGTGATTATGATTCAACACATTTTTTATATTCTGAGAAAAACAAAAAGGTAATGGGTAAATTCAAAGATGAATCTAATGGGAAAATTATAACGTCCTTTTATGGTTTGTCTCCCAAAATGTATTCGTTTAAAGGTGAAAACCTTTGGAAAAAAGCTGTAAAAGGTGTGAAAAAATCTACAATTAATAAAAGTTGTCAGCATGAAGTTTTTCAGAACATTTTTGAAAATCAGGAGAAATGCAATGTTTCTATGAATTTAATCAGGTCATATAATCATGAAGTATTTACTATAAATGTTGTGAAAACCGGTCTTTCATGTTTCGAATCGAAACGTTATATTTTGAATGATGGAATACACACATTAGCTCACAATCATTTTTTAATAAAAAAGTAATCTGTATTTATTTCTACAATGAATTTAAATCAAATTTGTATATAAAATGTAAATATAAATTGTAATATAAATTGTAATGAAATTTTATTGTAAATAAAAATTTAATTGTTGTAATAAATTATTGTAAAAATGCATTATAAGTAAACATTTTTTCAGATTAAAACAATGGAATCCATTGAAGTTTTGAAGCTTTTGATTTGTAGTCATCTGTTTCCATAAAGCTGTCTGAATTACTTTTCACCGGTTCAAATTCCTGAAATGGTTCCGAAATTTTTGCTCGAAGTCCTCTTTTTACAATTGATGCTGGTACATTGAGTTTTTTGCAAATAAGCAAAAATCTGTTGATACCAATAGGAGGCTTTGTCCATTTCTGCTCACGAACAAGATATGAAAGCAAATCCATCATATTTGCTCCCGTTTCCACTTCTCCAAATAGTTCAACTTCAGAACCATCCTCACTCCAATTAATCAGATCAGGTCTTGTATTCAAGATGTCGAGTACTTGCTTACATTGTAAAGAATTCTTCGCAGGGAAGTATTGAAGAATTTTGCTAAAATCATCACTTTCATCATCACTTTCACCTGCAACATTTTTTTCAACACTCCGTTCACTTTTTTCTTCATTCACTTGTACTGGATTTGTTTCAGCTTTCTGTCCCACAAGACTGCTACTAGCAATTTCAATTTTCAGAGGTTTTTGTAAAAATTCGTTCAGATGTTCAGTAAATTTTTTCGAGACATGCATATACATTGCTAGCTTCATATCATCAGGCATGTTCTCCTCCAAAAGATTGTTCGCTTTTTCTTCAGTTGACAATAATTGTGATTTTTTTGGAGACAATTCATTTCTAGAAAGAAGGGATTTATATTCCTCTTCACTTATCAATTTCATTTTTTTCGCCATTGAATTAACAACACCCGAGAACAGCTTTGCCGATTAATGTCGTTAAAGCAGTCAAAATTGGAACTAACACTGTCACCAAAATCTTGCGTTTCTTTAATATTGTTTTTCGCTTGTCACTGATTGAAACACTTTGATCTGAAATTTGTCTTAAAAAGGATTTGTACCTTCGAAGTTTTGACGTTGTTGGTTCATCAAGGTTTAAATTTCCTTCAAGAAGGTTATGTACAATCTCAATAAGGGCCTTAATTTGATCGTCAGAAGAAGACTTTATTAATGTTGATTGTTCATTACTCGATGCAGTCGCCAGTTGTTCAAGAAATGAAAGATTTTGTTTTACAATGTCGCTAGGCATGTTGATTTTCCCTCAAGTAATTACTGAATGCACTAGATTTTAGGTGTGCGCAATTCAGTATTTCCGCATGGAATGGTAACGGACAGGCTTGAGTTGGTCGATTTATAATTTTGGTGATGGGTGGACACTTGATGTCTTCCAGATTTTTCACAATCAAATGGGGGAACATGCACTGGATCAGTCTAACTTTCTGTAAGCCTTTTGTATAAACTGTTGTAGAATCACTCATTGATTTCATAAAATCATAAAATTCAGTTACTCGATGATGTCCTGCTTCCCACCGAATTTTATGTAATAATTTTTCACAGAATGCAACTTTTTTATCCTCACAATAAGAAAGCACCTTTCTCGAACAAGGTGACTTTAGAAAAAAGTGGGCTGTGTTTCCGGTGTCCACACGCTGAATTGCAACTTCTTTAAAAATAAAACGTTTCTGAAGCTGGAAGCCCTCAAATTCTAAAACGTAATTCATTGTGGAATAAAAATGAATTCTTCTTCCTTTGCTAATACTCCGGAACGCACTCTAAGCAAATCGTGACACTCTGGGTGTAAGTTTACAAATAAATATGTGAATGGTAAGGGTGTTGCCTTTTTATAGGCTGAGAAAAGAAATTTTGGGTTGTCTGGAAAAAGACTTCGACCTAAGTGTTGTACTTGCGATACAAACGTAGGTGACTTAAAAATGACTATATAGTGTGCATTTAGTCTCATGTCCCTTGCATACTTTCCTTGTGAAAATAAGTTTTGAGTAATGTATATTACTGACATATTTCTATGATGCACTCCTTTTGTAAATAATTCTTGAACTTTTGAACTTTTGTCACCGTCAGACATCTGATCGTCGATGATGATTAATGATGGAACGTGATCAAAGTTTTCAGTAGGAAAGTCCAATCCCTTCACGAACGACACCTTGTCGTTAAATTCATCATACTGTGATTTGTTTTCAGAATAGGAAACTAGAACGTTTTCGGGGCAAGGGTCGAACATTTTATGCAAAGTTGCTAAAATGTTTTTCACAAATGTACTTTTACCACTCATGGAACACCCACTAACTCTTATAGAACAGGGGTGCCTAAAGATGGGTTCATCTGCATTAAAGATATCTAGCTCCATTATAATCTTGCTTTTGTTTGATGTGTAGTAACAACAATATCGTTCCACGATCAAATGAGATGGGATTACCATGATCATTGGTAATTTGTACTGTGATGGTGTCGAAGTCTGGGCGAGCTAATGGAAAGTAAAATGGCTTGTCAAACGTTTTCAAAACATAACGTCTCTTATCTTGTTCATGTTGAAATCGTCGTAATATTGACCAATCGCGTTTGCCATAAAATAATGGTTGCACTATGTCAACACACACGTTAATAAAGTTATGTTGTTGCAAGATGTTTGGTTGGTATTTACTGTACTGCTTCTGTATTGTAGAATTTTCACGAAATCCTAAGACATCTCGAATTAAATCAGATACCCATATTTGGTGATAGGTATTAGCAGAAATGCTAATTGAATTAGGATTCTCCATTTGAATTTTAATATTGCTTGTGTAATCTGAAATATGATCATTTATCTCAGCCACTAAATTTTCTACGTTATGGTAGCACTTGACTGGCAGGCTAAATTTTTCACTTTGAGTGTCGAACAATTCGTTTTGAAATTCTATTCTAATTTCACCGTCCTTGTCGTTTACAAATGTATGTAACTCGCTAGGGTAGCTTATTTCCCATAACGCCACTTCATAGTCTCCTGTTAGTGTTATCCGTCGTGGAAGCGTAACTTGAAAATAGGATGGTGATGCTTGGTTGATAGCATCCAAGGACGAAACAGGAATGAAAAACTCCATTTTATAGTTTTACTGACGATAGTTCTTCTTTGTAAAAAACACCTAACAAATTGTCACCATCACTGTCCGATATCTTGTAAGTAACTGGATTCGTGTGTAGGACATCAACTATTCTATATAATTTGTCCGAATAATTGCTCGTATATCCTTTCTCAAATATTCCCTTTGTGTTCTTTAATCTAACAAAATCATTTTTTCTTAGAGTGTTCACTGATTGCTTTGAATGTTTATATAATTCTTTGTTGGTGTGTAACCAAACATCCATTTCATTATACTCATTTACATCAACTGGAGACATTCCTATTGTTGAATGATATGTGTGATTATATGAGTCTATGACGTCTTGCAGGACACTTATATATTTCTTTTGTCCTGAGTATTCAAAGTACTTTTGCAGTCTCATCATTAAGCTTCTTATAAACCTTTCTATCACACATGCTTTTGTATCTGAATGCACGGAAAACATTTTTATGTCATTTGCGTTCATTAAGGATTGAAACGTTTTATTGTAGTATTCCTTTCCTTTATCTACTTGCAAAAATTTCGGTTTGTGTGGAGCTCTATCAAGAATTTTTTGAAAGGCATGTGCGACGTCAGCAGCATTTTTATGTTTTACTGGTTCTGCGTAAGCAAATTTTGAGAAAACGTCTATGACAACGACAATGAATTGATAATGGGAATTGAAATATTTTAATTTTGGTAGGCACACCAAATCAGACTGCCAGAGATAGTTTGATGTGTGAACGTTAACTTTTCGTCGTTTGAATTTATGTTGAATGGGACGATGTTTTGTGTATGTAGCTGAGGATTCCAAAACGTTTTTGATTTGTGACGTTGGTGTATTTTTAAATACATGATGAAGTTTATTAATACCACCAAAAGATCCTGGGGATTTTGGATTATGATATGTTGAGGAAATTTTCTTCTCCATTTTCATTATAATAGCGTTTGTGTATCGATTGATCAACAGTCAGAGCTGAACTGTGCTACAGCGAACAACCAACCATGAAGTCGATTCACAATTTTGATATTCAAAGTTATCATGATGCACTTAATCCATTGGAAAACAAGCATGGTCGTTATGCAAAACAAACTGGGCGGGGACTTGGAAGCTTTGCGAGTAACATCAAGCGATACTCAATTCCAATTTTTCAGACCACGAAAAAATACATTGCACCATATGCAAAGGAGTTTGCACAAAATAGTTTCAATGATTTATTAAATGGAGAGGATATCAAATCTATAATTAGAAAGAATTCTATAAAGTTCCTTCATGATTCTGGAAGTGCTATTCTCAAAGACATGAATCAAAAAGGTAGTGGTATTCGTTCTCGGAAAGTTAGTTCAGTAAGAGCATCAAAGAAGACGGGAGCTGGTGTAAAGCAGCAGCTACAACGAACCAAAGCGAACAAAATCACCAGTCACAAGAAGAAATCAGTTTCAAAAAAAGTACTATCCAAACGTGATATCTTTTCATAATGGCGTTAATAAATACTCTCTCAACACCATCACTTCGTGGTGAAGTGGATTTGTTTTCAGTTCCCCCAACCGATACTACAGTTCAAAAAAGTTTCTATGCAGAATACAAGCCTTTGGTTAATATACAAGATTCTGACGCAAAATTGGAATTTCGAATCGCTGGAATTGCTGATCAGTACTTAGATTTGAACGACACTTTTTTGTACGTTCGAGTTAAAGTTGTGTCCTCAGATGGGAGTGATCTTGACGCAGCAGACAACATAAGTACCAGCAATAATTTTCTTCACTCACTATTTCAACAATGTGAAGTATCAATAAACAACCAAGGTGTCTCTTCAACGAATAACTGCTATCCGTATAAAGCATACATTGAAGCATTGCTTTCTTACAATCAAAATGGAGAAACGTCACAAGGGTCGTGTGCTTTATTTTACAAAGACACTGAGAACGGTGTCCTGGCAGCTAGGAATATAGGATTTCAGAAACGACAGCAATACATAGCGAAGTCTAAAACTGTGGAGATGGCAGGAAAATTAAGATTGGACCTAGCATCACAAACAAAATATATTTTAAATGACACGAGTGTTACCATTTCCTTAACACGAAGCCGTAATCCTTTTTGTTTGTTATTTGATAATACTGCACTGACAACAGCTACTGCGACTGTGAATCCACGCGTAAAATTTTTAGATGCTAGTCTGTTTGTTCGCAAACAAGTGGTGTACCCAAGCATTGCATTGTCACATCAAAAGCTGCTGCAAAACGGATTAAATTGTCAATATCCATTTACACTTTCTGATGTAAAGCAGTTCACAATACCGAGCGGAAATCAGTCGTTCATTGAGGAGAATGTTTTTCTAGGTACAGTACCATCGCGAATTGTTATCGCCATGGTAAAAAATGCAGCTTTTAATGGAGACTATGGACTCAATCCTTTCCTTTTTCAACATTTTAATTTGAGTCATATTGCATTGTCAGTTAACAATATTCCAATACCTATGAGAGGGTTGAATTTGGATTTTAGTTCAGAGCAGTACTTGCTTCCTTACTATTTGTTATTGAAGAGCCTTGGTGACAACAGCGAAACGGATGGAATCATTTTCGATAGGAATGAATTCAAAAACGGATTTGTGATATTTTCATATGACATTAATCAACTACAGTCTTCAGAATCATCAATGGTTTTGGAAAATAGTGGTTCTGTGCGTGTTGAGTTACGATTTGCTTCACCTCTCTCGGAGGCAGTTACGTGTCTAGTTTATTCAGAGTCTTTAGGAATCATTTCAATTGATAAATATCGACAAGTTACTGTATCATGATGAATACATTTGAATTAAGAAATTATTTAAATTCATTTGCTAGAAATACTCATCCTTTTGTTTGTGCATTAGATCAATTAAATAAAATAGTTGAAGACGGTTTTTGCGTCATTGTAAATTCTGACATTTCTACGAAACCTGGTACTCATTGGTTTGCAATGTACAAGGAGAAAGGCTTACATTCCATTGATTTTTTTGATAGTCTTGGGTTAGACTTTTCTCAGTATGGTGGTCAGGTAATTAAGTTTGTGGAAAAACATGGTGGAAAAATCCGTCAAAATGAGTTACAATATCAATCTGATGATTCCGATCTGTGTGGGTTGTATTGCTTGTTTTTTTTATATATGAGAAATAATCATGTCAAATTTGAAAAAATACTTAAATCTTTTTCATCTAATTTGAAGAAGAATGATTTGTTTATACAAAAAATTTTTTCCAAGGTTATAAAACCTCTTCCTCTTATAAAATGCGATTGTATATGTAATGAATGCATACATTTTACAAGCACTGATAGACTATGTAATCAAAAAATAGCAAAAGGAATTAGTGTTTTGTGAGTTTTGTTGAAACTGAGAAATCTACAAAAATGTTATAGAGAAGCCACCACAGCCCCAAGAAAATTGTTACAGAGAAGCCACCACAGCCCCAAGAAAATTGTTATAGAGAAGCCACCGCAGCCCCAAGCGCAGCTTGGGGCTGGGGTGGCTTCGATTATAACAACATATACATGTGACGAATTAAGTGTTCCTTTGACGCTGAGATCATGTCGCAAAACAAGCATACAACGCTCCGTATCGCAGCACCGTTCTTCCTGTGCACTTTCGTCCAATGTCTCTTAAGTCCTGATCTAGATTGAAATATCTTGTGGCAGTGTGGACAATTTCGAGCTATTGGAGTCTCGTGTGTTTTCATATGGTTGCGTACGTCATCTCGACGTTTTCCTTTGTAGCTACAGCGGGAGCAGGAGTATGGCTTATCAACGGTATGCATTGAAATGTGGTGAACTTTCAAATTCCACTTGAACGCAAATTGCTTCCCGCATACTCCGCACTTAAAAGCCTTCTCGCCAGTATGCCGCAGCAAGTGGTCTCGCATACAAATCTTGCTTGCAGATTTATAATTGCATAACTGGCAATGAAGGATCTGCGCATCGTTGTAGGTATGAGTTTGAGCATGGCTGCGAAGTGCGGTTCCAGTGGAGTAATTCAAGTGGCAGACTCGGCAGGTGTAGGGGCGCTCCTGGACATGACTTCGAAGATGATCAACAAGCTTCGATTTGTTGGGAAACCGCTTTTCACACATGATGCATTGATTCCGAATGCATTTGTGATTCATTTTCTTCCTAGATGAATCAAAGTGGAGATGACAGAAAAGGCAGGAGGACATTCTGGTGTAGTTTCCGAATACTTTGAAGACTGAAATTCCGGTAAATGCTGGAGTCAAATGAGAATGTTATGACAAATTAGTTCAGCTGTTATAATTCATATGATGCTACCTACATTAGCAAAAATAAAATGTGACTTACTTGTTCAGGCGGAACAGCATACAAAGTCAGGTAATCAGATAAAATACTTCGGCAGCAAGTTTATTTCTGCGTTGGATTTTGGTAAATGTGGCGATATCAGCAAGTATAATATTACTCGAAAGTTGGTTGCACAGTGAAAATATGTAAAATATTACCTTGCATAATCTTTAAGTTAACATAAACAGTCAGTAAACAACTTTAAGTGAATCACATCAACATCAACTTGCAGACGTTCCTTAAACTTATATACCGTGTATTCACGTTAGTAGATCTAACGGCTTGGTAAATGTGTGATATTAGAGATTGCAATTGGAGGTAGACGTAGTATGAACTTTTCCATTCGTTGCGTATCCAACATTTTGTTTAACCTAAATTGAAATTGTTGCTGCCATAAGCAAGTTTGCAATGGCGACGGATGCCGACGTGAGCGTGTCTCTAAACTGAACGTTTTGTTCTGAAAGACAATAATCATTTGTTCACGATATCACATCTTTATGGTGCCAACAAAATATTTTCAATATATTCATGCAAGATCCACGTGTGCTGAAGTCATCCTTTAAGGATACACAACCATGTTATGTCCATACCCATTCACGCATTTGAATTATATGGTGGTCCAAATTTTAGCAAAACAAGTAGCGCTCCAACAATGAAACATGTGTACATATTTTAAGCCCAAGCTAGGTCTTCAAGACAGCTACCAGTCTTACCTGTCTACGTTGTGATGCGACTAACTGAAGGAACCGTTTCGGGACTGCATTCTGAAGATTATCATGACTGGCGACAAGAAACCAAGAAACATATATATACCGCATACCGCTTCAGTATCCCACTGAAAAAATGAAATAAAAATACGTAGCTGCATACTTTTTGGGATTAGTAGTCCGCCGGGCGGACTCCGTCCCATGTATACAACACAAACGAAAACTTATGAGATAGCTTGTCGCACATGTATTATGGGATATATGCTGTGATAAGAGTTTGTTAGTATTAAAATTATTCCCCTCGTTCACAAGTTATTGGTTGCTCGCCAGGAAAGTTGCTTCATATTTTGTTCATTTTTCAGGTCTACGTCTCGATGTACTTATTAAGTCAACACGTGTCTATACATGTGGTGCAATTCCAAGAAGTATACACTATATACGTTTAGGTACCCCTTGACTTTTGAGCCTACGTATGTATTGTTTTACATCTATTCCAAGCTAGCACGCAACTGCATGATTAGGTTAAGTCCAAGCTACACGTGCAGTTCCCTATGCAGAGATACTTTACCACGCCACTTCCCACATTGCTACACCTCAAAATACACGAGCTTGGTTTATACATGGTATAAATTTGGGATTAGAAAATATTTACGGTAAACGGTGCCGTGTTAAATATTTGTGTTCGTAACAAGCAGACACCGTCAAGACATCATATTTTTTTCAGTCGGTAGAGATGTGGTAGCATTCATTCCAATTTTCGTGTCGTACGAAAGTTAACACAATAAAATTAAATGAGTAATCGAACTATCTGACCTATTTGACTGGGACATAATATTGGCTCATGTGAAATAACATATATCTTGAAAACTAGTTCACTCCTAGTCAATTCATGGTTTACCGTTATCCTCTATCATTTCCGGTCCTATACGAAATATGGACTTCAACATATGCCTTGTCGCTTATGTGAAACGTAACTAATTGTAAAAAACCATTACTGTTGAGGGTGTAAAACAAGTCATTTGTACTTCATAGAGTAATGGATTTTTCAAGTATTTGATGTTATATTTGATATAGAAACATTTCCGTCGTACAAGAAATGTATATAACGGTTATATATAACATATAAAGAAGTCAGCACCAATTCGTGTAGACGTTGAAATTGGCACTGTAAAATAATTAATATTATTTGGAGCTGAACGAGGTTAACATTGCGTGCTTGTTAATTATCGCGCGTCGCAATTACGTAAGACATCAAGTATTGTATTAGCTCATCACGTAGATATAAACTAGTAAGGTGTAACCTTTAATACATAACTACCGGAAGAGTGATCAATGCAATAATAGCAAATGTGGACACATATTTGACCATTATAGTACGTTTTTGTGGTTCAAATTGATCATCCTCATCGATTTATGGCATAAAAAAATTTTACGACTGGGGACCCCCATACCTTCCACGGCCTACCCCACCGCCAGGTCACCGATTTGACCCATGATGCCGTGGAAAAAAATTATCGTCTTGAACTCCTCTATCGATTTATACAATAAAAATTTTTTACGACTAGGTCACCCCCACCACCTCAACTTCCGACCCCCATACTTCCGGTCAGTGATGAGCTACATGGCTGAAAATCAATAGGGTTCGTCCCCATGGGCCAAGGTACCTCTATGCCAAATTTGAGCCGAATCGGTCAACGTGGAGGAGAGTTAGAGTGTTCACGGACAGACAGACAGACAGACAGACAGACAGACAGACAGACAGACAAACAAATCAATCGCTATAACTACCTTTCAAGCATTTCATGTTTCCGGTAGTTAAAAATAACGCTAGCTGGAATGTGCAACACGATATAGGAAAACGTTAAACCATCAATATTTTAGACAATGTATCAGTTCACAAGAAAAAATGTTACTTCACATGAGCCTATGGTGTATCCCAGTCAAAACCTTACATATTCAGATTTCATACGACATATTCGGCACAAATAAATTTCATTGTTGTGAGCTGAGATCGCGAGTTATTTGTATACAATAATGTCTCCGCGAATGCACATGACCGTTGAAATACTCCACTGGTTACCGTAAATCAGGGTATTCGGGAAAATGAAAGTGCTCATTTCAAAGAGCGGAAAATTCTATTCAAGATAGCACCTTCCAATTGTAAAAATGCATGCTTTCGATCTGAACCCTTCCCTTGTAAGTAAATATCGGCATTTCCGAAAACATTTTTGAATACTTTATTGTAATTGAAAAAAAAACAATTCGGGTTTATTGTAAATAAACATTTTCCAATAGAAAGTTTATAAAAATATGGCCCGGTCTGAAAAACTGAAATGAAAAATGGGTGAGTAGCTACTTCGAACATTTTATGCAGGCCATTGCATATTTACCTTTGCTTTAAACTGAGCTTGAACGCTACAAACAACCGTAAGCATTTTATGGTGAGTCGTGATGAAAAATGATGAAGAGTGATGATTCATATTTACATTTATCACTCATATACCTTTGCATGTCAAATGTAAGCGATGGAAGTTGATGCAGCTGACTGGCATATACTTTGTGGCATTGGACACCAGTGATGGCTTGTGCTACGCTTATCACAATTTTAGCATACTGCTCATGTTGGTTCATCAGCTATGTCCAACTTTTGCATTTTTGAGAATTGTAAGCAGCTGAGCTACCTTACAAACGGAATAAAGTAAATAAATACTAGACAACAGACTTGATTCCAGTCGCATTGACACGTGATATAGTATCGATTTAAAATGTTTTACTTTCACACTGAACCGTGAATAGTCAAGTATCAACAAATACATTCAATAACTAATTACAAATTAACCTACAACATCTACCCACATGAGTATTGTTGGCAATAAAATGCGATACTGTTTACTATCAACATAAATAATTTCATGGTTAGTGACTGGAAGTAACAGGCTGTATACATATTCAAAGTGAAATACCTAAAAAAGAATGTCGTGATCTAGCTTAAATAAAACCAATACTCATGTTGATTTATGTAGATGTTAAGGGATATTCTACAAAGTGTATTAAGTAGGTAATGCAATTAATTATTATTTGAAAATACTTTACATACCAACGGGGAAATCCTTAGCAACGGAGAATAATTTTTACTCCGGAACCACATATACATAGTTTTATTATGTATAATATTTTGTGGTTTGTGACTCAATAATGATTAAATTCTATAGTGAATCTATATCTATATCGCAACACTAGTGAATACATTCAATCAGGAAACTCATTCAAATATTCCAGTAAGATGGAGATTTCTCAATCAGTGAACAAAGTATTTTTGAATGATTTGGTAAGAGTAATTCAAATTTATTGAATTACAATTGAATTACATTACCCAAACCATTGAATTACATTTCATCTGTGTTCATTTCATTTCAAAGACGTGATATTCAACTGGTAAATTTTGCAATTTTTATCTCAATTTAGTTATTGGACACCATTCTGGAATATGTAATTAGCGATGACGAGCAATCTGTGGAGCAAATTGGAAAATGCCGGAATGTCCAGAAAGCATGGCTGTTGTCAATTTCCAGGTGCTTTCGTAAATCAAAGCAGCCACTATTCCATATACTACTGGATCGCACGAATTCAACAGAAGAAACATCATATGTCAGCGACAACGGGACCAATTACCGCAAATTTAAGAATGTGATGACATACGAGTCGCGAGTGGAAAGGCACATTCCGCCAATAAAACTGACATCAACAATGGACTTTTTCACTCCGAAAAATCAGCGCGACTTTTTCGACTCTTTGTCACTATTTGGAAACAGTCTTGTGGTGATGGACCTGGCATTTCCACACAATTGGATCTCCATGCGCTACTATCGGCTGCCACAGCAATCACTGCCAAAACTACATGAATTATATGTTGACATTGACTACAACGACTGGACTGGCACTGGTCAACGACTAGCAAATTGGAATAACCAAATTAGTTTCTCGCTGTTACAGTCAATCCTGGCTGGTAGCCGTAATCTTGTAGAGCTCCATTTTAAAGAAAACCTGAGAAAGTTGCCAATTGACTTTGCAAGCTTACCACTACCATCTACCCTCACTTGTCTGGAATTGTGGTGCCATTTAAGAGAGAGCGAGCTGAACCGTTTCCTCGATTATCATCTCCCGGCTTTACAGACTTTACAACTCAAGATTTCATACGTCGGTTATGCCGACGACATTTTAACAAGGTTGTTGGCAAAGTTCAGCGCCTCGCTCACTAACTTCATGGTCGATGATCTTTCAGCACATGGAAGCGAGGTCCAAACTCAAAACATGTGTTTCCCCGTCATGGACAAACTTGAAAGAATCTTTCTGGCAAAGGCTTTCATGAAACTTCAAAACACCGTACCAAATTTACACGAAATGTTTCACGCTATCCAGTCGATTGTGTTCCTGGAGCAATCCTTGTCGTCATTCCTAAACTGGACATCCGGATCAACGTTTGAATGTCTGAAGAACCTTTCGGTGGCCTTGGTCAATGAAACCCATCGCCCAAGAAGCTATAATTATCCGGTCAACTTGGACCACTTATTAATGCAACGGATGAAGCAAACTTTTCCGAATGTTACCTACCTGGATGTATCCGTACATGCAAACGGAATATCAGGAATTTATTATTTGTTGACAGGCGTATGGAATTTGAAGAACCTTAGCATTCGTGTGACTCGAGGGCTGGCTGTTAACAATCCGGATGTTTGGGATGCCTTGCTCATCGGCATCCCAGATTTTATGATTGATGTCGTACGGGGGAGACCAAACTTGTTCCAGTAATCTTGAATTTGGAAATGTACCTTTCCATCAGGAAATTAACTGGTAAGTTACAACAATCTACAATACTAACCGGCTAACTGACATGGTCGACCTGTCGCTTTATTAAAAAAACATTTCTGATTCAGCACTAAAAACTTTGGCACTACGAAACGACTACACTGGATATCGGAATGATACAGTCGTTAATTTCTGATGTTGTGTTCACGCTGGGTTTCCTCAAGATGCCAAATTTGACCGCACTTTTCACCCGGGGAAGATTCAAGGTACAGTTTGAGCTAGAACACAATAAGTGATGAAATATTACGATTTCGATGGTGCGCTAATTTCAATTTATATATTACAGGTGTCCAATGAAATGACATTGGCTTGGAAATCCGCAGGACGGAAACTGGTGATTGAATAGCTTGAATCTGACGGAATAGTGAATGAAGTTGATGATGATGAGAAGGATGATGACGTCGTGATAATATGGTAATTTTTCCTTTAGATGTTTTGGCAGAAATGCGGTACACCTATCCGGCCATTTCAAAACAGCTATATTTTGATGTAAAATGTAACGATATATAGTACTTTGGTAGTACTTTGATGTTATATAGTTCACGCTGAGTAATGTCCTAGCAAATTCTAGAAAAGTTGAAAAATACTGATTTTAATCGTAAACATATTGTTATTATAATTATTTAGAAGTGGACATACATCTCTATGCCAGTGTTGGAAATAATTAAATTTGTAAAATCATGTAAGCAATATGCATGCTGAAATAAAAACATTTACTGTCAGGGTGCTAAAGATGTTATGCGGTCAGGTAAACATGCAAGAGCTAAAGCGGTCAGGGTGCATGCAAATGATGCTGATGGGTGTGTCTCACGTGGATGAATTTCTGTATTAGTGACTAGAATATATTTTGATTTAGATTATACAATACAATATTTTGTGACGTACTCGCGTAAGTGAAAACTGCCGAAACAGGTTTCAGCTCAGTTTCAGTTACGAAATGATTTTCTTGCAACATTTAATATACATTACATGTTACCAATCGATTTGCTCGATGCGCTATATCTACAGAAGCTCCGTCACTTCCTGGTTAAGTTAATTGGCGATAATTTGTGACGATTACCGTACTTTCCATTCCCACGTCTACCAGATCGTAAATTACATCGCCGCTAGGCTCATCACAGTGCGGCATCTAAATTGATGCCCATTATTGGCGCCACTTAATCAGGATTATTTGACTCAATGACAAAAACAACCAAAGGGGTCAACAAGTAGCGACATTGGTTAGCACTATTACGTTTGACACCAGGCAGCGACGAGTAAAATATATACGTTAATTACGTTACCTTTAATATTTATATACTATCATCGGATCGCAATTACTAAAACCGTTAAAGACATTTATGTATATTGATACTAGCATACATGCATTATCAGTACCTTTACATATAGGATCAGCATTCATGCTGTATCATTGTTCTGATAACGACTTTGCAAAGCACCTCGATAATATCGAACTAAAGACATATCTACTGGATACTATCGTATTAATTAAAAATATTTAAAATTAGTTTACATTTAAATGCTGTTCTTGATATCTGCCGAAAAATTGAAGAACTAGAAAATCAGTCGCTTAAAATTATTTGGTGAACAAAATTGTCCTAAATTGCATATGTACATTTGCATATATTCTCCGAGCATGACAGTTCCGATGATGGCTACGCCGGCAATTGCCAGTACCGACGTGTTGAGAACGAGGCTCTATGTCCACTGATTGCTACCACGCATATGAATGATAAACAATAATCAAAGAGATAATTTACTTCCACGTACCAGACAAACACAAAATATGTGTGCATCAACAAATTATTTGAGCATTATGCTACATTAATTTGACTATCCAGAAGTTCATTAGTTGGTTGTTTCTTCACAAGCAAATTTGATTGTCTCTGAGCATGCCAGTTTGGATTTTGACGGTCATATTCGATAGAATATGATTTAGCTAGCATATAATATACATAAATATAAAATATCTAATTTAAAATGTACACGATCAAGATTGTAACTCATTATTCGTAATATGTTGATTGGAGCAGTTCAAATTCATGGTCGCTTGTAAAATGACATAAACGTTTAAGCGTTCAGTGATTTACAGCATGGTGGACTTTAAAAAGGTGTGATATGATCACAAATGTTACCAGATGTTAAATATGACTGGTTAACCACTAACGAGTAAAATATTAATCGTAAGGTCGATTGAAACCGCGTGGCAGTTCAATGGTGTCACTCGTTCGACGAAATTACTCTCCCCAAATTTTACTTTCACTGGCAGCCAGCTTTTTGTAAACCGTCGCATCCATCGGACTTTGTCCTTGCAAGATCCCATATGTTTCGTGATTTGTTGTAATGTCACCTCGGATTGAGTGTGTACTTGACCCATTAGCCCAACAATGAAAGTTAATGTACAAATGGTGTCAACCGTTGGAAAGATGATCTGAATGAATGCAAACATGTATTCCCATGAATGTGGCATGCGAAGCAGAGCAGCAACACTCACTGCTTGCAAGCAGGTTGCCCCCAGGACGATCGCTCCTATTACACCTGTCTGTTGTATTTCATTCATTAAGTTTCCCAGTATTTGCATCGTTCTGTACAAGTGTGAAATTTTTTCTTGTGTCAGCTTTCCGCCAGCATAGCAATCTTGATACCTGCTTCACAAAACAAGCAGTGAAATTAGTCCTGTTAACGTTTTACCTTATCAACTATATTAAAATAACATTATTACATTTGCATGTATTCCATCATCGTAATGGCTCCAATAATTACCACACCTCCAATTGTAAGGGCTACTGTATTCATGACAAAATTCCACACCCAATGGTTGATTAAGAATACGCAGCACTTGACACATATTCCAAGTAATACCGCAATGCTTGAAGTCGCATTTTTGACAACATGGATTGGTGAGCATTCCGGAACCAGGACGTTTAAGGCAATTGACGGGTTTCAGGGATGTAGCCAGTATATCCCATACAAGAAGACAGTGGGTCCAGCGAATATGGTTGCGATGATCCCATAGACAAAGAGAAGATTCATTTGGGCTAAGGTGGATGGCTTTCTTCTGCCCCAACTACGTTGTGGAAAATGCTTTTCAAACGAAAGCATTCCGTTCAGATACATACATATTGCACCAGAATGCTTGAGGCAGGTCTGGTGAAATGAACGGGTTATGAGCACTGCTGAAAGTTCGACGAAATAAAACAATTTGTGTGTCACAGAGAAGCCCGTGTCTTGTCGAAAAGAGCGAATGCCTTGTAGAATGATTATAGTCATCAAGACATGGTGAAACTTGTTGAGCGTCAAAAGCCGTCGCTTCCGAAGTATATTACTGTTGTCGTCTTGGAATCGTTTTTGCTGGTTGTTCCAATCGATGGTTGTGCTATTTAGTAATCCGGTAATTTTGCAGAGGACAGGAAATAGTTGCCAACAGGTGAGCATCTTGCTCGGTTGGTTCATATTCTCCACACGTACGATATTATTACAATTGTATTATTGCTAATGATTAACTATCTTTTTGTAACGGATTGTTTTTGCCAATTGTGATACCTATTAGATATATAGGGTGGTCGATACGGTGAAAAAGCCACTTCAAGCCATGGTATAACATTCACTTTGAGCAAAACGGGTTCGGATATTTTGGAACGTCCGTTTTTATTAGTGGCCCTATGTGATACATATTCTAATAGATGTTTGGAATAAAGACTGGCATAACAATGCTGAACGTCGGGCAACTACAACGAAAATCAGTCGGTGTAATTAGAGATAACTGCAGCTTGAAAAGCAGTCTACAAACGAGGCACAACGCATTGGGCTACTCAGAATATAGTAGGTTCAATTCAGAAATACGACTGGCAATATGCATGCTTTTAACGTCGTCTTATGATGAACTACTTAAATGGAAGGAGCAATATCAAAATTTACGTCTAAATTGTTCGGAAATTAATGTTCTTCTGTCCGAGTGCAACAGGGTAAGTACAATATTTCAAATGGCCTTGACTCCTATTGCTTTTTAAATCCTATCCAGGTATCCTCGAAAAGTTGCTTTTGGTTCTCTAAGCCTGACATTTTGGTTCTCCCAAAACCCACTTTGCTATTTTACAGCGTCTTGTCATATTTTGTTATTTCAATGCGTGTTTGTGACACTTTGAAACGGTATACAATTGTGCCCAAACAGCACAAAACGCATGGAATCCGTAAACATATTTATTTTGATGCTGGGACTGATGTTTCAGATTTTTTGAGACGTTTTTAATTAATCCCAAACTTGAAACTCCCAAATCAATAGAATAGTCAGGCCATAGTTAAATCAAGCAAGAATGAATCGATATATACCAATACGGCAATCCTGGTTTGCAAATGCTCTAAGCTGCATGACATTTGACATAGTTGATTTCAACCTGTATGTATAATGTTGTAGACAATAAGTGACAAGCTGCCCCGATGCAGACCACTGTATCATTCACTGCCTAGTAGTGGATCAGTAACACTCGACATTGCTGAATACTTCTTTGATGTAGCAATTGCATTGCAATACGGACTCAGAACAGCGCCACCCTCAGATTGTCCACTCTTCTTACATATGAAGGGGGAAATGACTCTTGTGCAGAACAATGGAGCACATCGGCCAACTCTTCTTCGATGATGGCTAAGAATCCAGACCTGCAAACTCGTCTGGTGGGTTTTGCAATCGCACTTTCCGTCAATTGTTGGCTTGAAACCAAAAAATGCGACGAGGAATCAGACGAATTTAAATTGCTCGACGGAGAGCCCCTAAACTACGCCGGCTGCGATGAGGGACATTCCGAAGTCCTTACCGACCCATTATATGCATTGAGCTCTATGTACTTCATGCTAGAGGTTGGGAAACTAACATTTAGGTATGCTCTTGCAACAATGAAAATGGTGACGAGTCATTTTTAAATTTGCGTTGATTTCTTAATTATAGAACCGCCATTCGTGTAACTCCAACAGAATTTACTTTGACGAAAACATTTCGCGGTAAGTGAACCACTAGATCAGCTTGCTCGATTCAAGCAATGTCACGACAGGAAAAATATTCAAATGCCGGAGTTCCAGAAGAAGAAAATGCTGCCAATCAACACAAATGGGTACTCACATGTACTTGCAATTTTACGGCAACGTCTATAATTTCTGTTTTCCTGGTTCCCCAATTTATTATAGATTACCAATTATTTTAATTACGGAAAGGTTGAAGTGTATGTATATATTTCACATATCCGCGTTTGGGTTGGGCCCGATATTAATTTTTGATATCCAATAATGATCGCGAAACTTTTAATAAACCAAAAACCAGGAAACTAGGCTTGTTTCCATTGCTGCCGAAATCATGTAATTAAAAAGACCAGCACAAACCAGGAAATTCTGTAAATACCTGACGAAAATGTACAATGTTTGAAAGACAATGTCAATTGGTGAAAACGGCTAAATGAATGCTACAATATTAGCACGTCCAAGAATCGCCATGAGTTAATTGACAGTGTAATCTAGGCGCCATAGAAGTAAATTTGCGGAAGTATTATCGTTTTCAACTTTTCGTAGAGTTGTCTTGCTTGAACGACTTAAATTGGCATTTCAGCATTTACGCTGGGCCGGAAAAGTACAATTAAGCATCATATTGTCATATATGGCGTTTATGTAAAATACTGTACTTTGGTTTCGTTATATAATCAACTAATGTAATTATGAATATTTTTCCTGCAACCAAAATACATCGAGGGGAAAATCGAAGGCTATCGCTATTTGTTAAAAAGTATTCAACATTTAAAGAATTTCAATGCAATAAAACACAAGTCTCTGGAACAGTCTCTTCCGAATATTGCTGCGGTCACATTGTCCGTAAAACAGTTTGCAATGTTTGGCAAGGTTTATCCTGAAGAGTACTACATATTGTATCTACAGAATGTGTAGAATGTTACGTCTTACGACTTCAAATAATCAAAAATTGACGAGCTTTTCCCCTGAATAGATACAAACTGTTCATCCTGGAAACGTTCCATCCTGTTCATACTGCTTGTCCCATGCGCAGTATGATAATCATCGAATGAATATTCGAGTTTTCTAAACTGCACGTTAAACTTCTGCACAAAATCGGGACCTCACCGTTCACACTAATATTCAAGAGTGGTCATTATATTTTGGCGACCATTCCCGTCTCACTAAGGCAGAAGTTCAAAATGTTCCAATTTATATGGTTCATTATTATGATTGTAGCGCAGGTACTGTATGGAATAGAGTTGCGATCACAACTAATTAACCTGGAGTCGTTTCTGCACGCATTAGACGGTTTTCGGATTACCCCACTAAGGATCATTTCCACACAGAGTCGGAGAAGTATAAATGAATGCTTCGATCTACTAATCCAATTCGAGACGCGGCATTTGAAGCGTAAGTGTGACTAACAGTATCACTACTCCGTTCAATGATCCTCGATTTCAGATTCCACTGTTCTCTCCAAGTGCTCCCTGAGCAAGCAACCAGGAAGATTGATTCGATTCTTGCAAATTAGAATCGCGTCACCTATTTTTTTCGAATAGATTACGGCCTTCAGAGATGGTTTGATAACTGTTGTCCCGGAACATTTCTCTACTTTGTATTCCACCACTGCCACTTTCCAACAGCAAATAACGGGCAATTCGTCGCGCCATTTGGCACAGTTGTTGTCGTTGCGGGGTGACTGATATGATGACTCAAACACCAAGTTCGAATGACGCCTTAAACAGTCAAATCGCCAGGTCCCACGGTTCTGATCTTTCGTCCAACGGGGGTTCAGAGATGCGTTCTTTACAGTCTTTACGCCAACAAGATCTCAAGCTTGTGAGCAATTATCTATGTCACAAATAACTCCTATCTTGTAACGATCCTATTTACTGATGAGAACAATGCCCTTTTTGTTAGTCACACTTTGAACAATTAATACATCAGTGGTTTTATCAGTTGTTCTTTAAATCTACAATTAATTTGCTTAAAAGTACATTTAACTTGGTACTAACCAATTAAATCTAACAGAAAAAACCTATTCGCTTTTTCGTCTGCTCATGGACTTGAGTTGGTGGAAGAAAAAACACGTAATGAACACTCTTCTTCTTTCTGGCACATACCGTGTTGATGATACTCGAGTAAAAATGGCTTTTTACGACGACGGGGATGGATACGTGGTACTACGATCAAACTAATACATTCAACATCTGCTTGAGTGCTGCGCAATATATTGATCCCCCTATTTCCAAAAATTACTTAACTAGTTTTAACTTAACTGTGCGTCTAACCTAATGACTATTAGTAAATATAGACGGCATCAGTAGTTACCCTTATGCAAAAATGTAAAAGTCAACATCCACTCCACGCGAAAACATATTTAACCACTAAACGGTAAAATCTAATGGTCATATCATTTGCAAAGTCAAGGGCAGCTATTCCGAGTGACTGCACGAGAATCCCACCAATTAGGATCGAGCCAATCAAGCATTTCTTCTTTATTTCGTTCATCAGTAGGCGGAAAACTTTCAGAGTTCTGTACCCTAAAATAATTTGCTTTTGCGTTCGGTTTACGGGGATGTAGCTTCCCTGATACATGTTGAAAATTTTCAGAAATTTGGCTTAGCATTCAACCTGAGAAGAAATTAATTTATCTTACATTTGAATACAGTGTTCCGTCTCTCCCAGGATGCTGACCAGTGATATCGCCAGAACCAAAGTATTCATTCAAAAGCACAATACACATTTTGTCATCAGCAACACGCAAACATGCATGTGTACATGGAATAGTTCAATAAAAGTAAAGCCTTAAAAAGTCGAGCACACTGGAGCCCGTTTAAAAGTATCAATATTTGAACTCATATGGTTCAATAAAAATAAAGCTTTAAAAAGTCGAGCACACTGGAGTGTGTTTAAAAGCGTCAATACTTGAACTCAAATGGTTCAATAAAAATAAAGCCTTAAAAAGTCGAGCTCGACTTTTTAGGGCTTTATTTTTATTGAACCACTTGAGTTCACATATTGACGGTTTTAAACACACTCCAGTGTGGTCGACTTTTTCAGGCTTTATTTCTATTGAACCACTTGAGTTCACATATTGACGGTTTTAAACACACTCCAGTGTGCTCGACTTTTTAAGGCTTTATTTCAATTGAACCACTTGAGTTCACATATTGACGCTTTTAAACACACTCCAGTGTGCTCGACTTTTTAAGGCTTTATTTTTATTGAACCATTTGAGTTCAAATATTGCTAGTTTTAAACACACTCCGGTGTGCTCGACTTTTTAAGGCTTTATTTTTATTGGACCATTTGAGTTCAAATATTGATAGTTTTAAACACACTCCAGTGTGCTCGACTTTTTAAGGCTTTATTTTTATTGAACCATTTGAGTTTAAATATTGCTAGTTTTAAACACACTCCAGTGTGCTCGACTTTTTAAGGCTTTATTTTTATTGAACCACTTGAGTTCACATATTGACGCTTTTAAACACACTCCAGTGTGTTCGACTTTTTAAGGATTTATTTTTATTGAACCATTTGAGTTCAAATATTGCTAGTTTTAAGCACACTCCAGTGTGCTCGACTTTTTAAGGCTTTATTTTTATTGGACCATTTGAGTTCAAATATTGATAGTTTTAAACACACTCCAGTGTGCTCGACTTTTACCGAAGGTATGCCGTTTTTACCGAAGGTATGCGATTTTTACCGAAGGTATGCGATTATTACCGAAGGTGTGCGACTTTTACCGAAGGTGTGCCGTTTTTACCGAAGGTATGCCATATTTACGGAAGGTATGCAATTTTTTCCAAAGGTATGCGATTTTTACCGAAGGTATGCGATTTTTACCGAAGGTGTGCGATTTTTACCGAAGGTGTGGCGTTTTTACCGAAGGTATACCATTTTTACCGAAGGTATGCGATTTTTACCGAAGGTATGCGATCTTTACCGAAGGTATGCGATTTTTACCGAAGGTATGGGATTTTTCATGAAGGTATGCGATTTTTACCGAAGGTATGCGATATTTACCGAAGGTATGCGATTTTACCGAAGGTATGCGATTTTTACCGAAGGTGTGCCGTTTTTACCGAAGGTATGCGATTTTTACCGAAGGTATGCGATTTTTACCGAAGGTATGTGATTTTTACCGAAGGTGTGCGATTTTTACCGAAGGTGTGCCGTTTTTACCGAAGGTATGCGATTTTTACCGAAGGTATGCGATTTTTACCGAAGGTATGCGATTTTTACCGAAGGTATATGATTTTTAAAGCAGGTGTGCGATTTTTACCGAAGGTATGCGATTTTTACCGAAGGTATATGATTTTTAAAGCAGGTGTGCCGTTTTTACCGAAGGTATGCGATTTTTACCGAAGGTATGCCGTTTTTACCGAAGGTATGCCATTTTTACCGAAGGTATGCCATTTTTACCCAAGGCATGCGATTTTTCATGAAAGTATGCGATTTTTACTGAAGGTATGCCATTTTTACCGAAAGTGTGCCGTTTTTACCGACGGTATGCGATTTTTACAGAAGGTATGGGATTTTTACCGAAGGTATGCGATCTTTACCGAAGGTATGCGATTTTTACCGAAGGTATGGGATTTTTACCGAAGGTGTGCCGTTTTTTCCGAAGGTATGCGATTTTTACCGAAGGTATGCCATTTTTACCGAAGGTATGCCGTTTTTACAGAAGGTGTGCCGTTTTTACCGAAGGTATGCGATTTCTACCGAAGGTATGCCATTTTTACCGAAGGTATGCCGTTTTTACAGAAGGTATGCGATTTTTACCTAAGGTATGCGATTTTTACCGAAGGTATGCGATTTTTACCGAAGGTATGCGATTTTTACCGAAGGTGTGCCATTTTTACCGAAGGTATGCCATTTTTACCGAAGGTATGCGATTTTTACCGAAGGTATGCCATTTTTACCGAAGGTGTGCCGTTTTTACCGAAGGTATGCGATTTTTACCGAAGGTATGCCGTTTTTACCGTAGGTGTGCCGTTTTTACCGAAGGTATGCCATTTTTACCGAAGGTATGCGATATTTAGCGAAGGTATGCGATTTTTACCGAAGGTATGCGATTTTTACCGAAGGTATGCCAGTTTTACCGAAGGTATGCGATTTTTACCGAAGGTATGCGATTTTTACCGAAGGTATGCGATTTTTACCGAAGGTATGCGATTTTTACCGAAGGTATGCGATTTTTACCGAAGGTATGCGATTTTTACCGAAGGTGTGCGATTTTTACCGAAGGGGTGCCGTTTTTACCGAAGGTATGCCATATTTACGGAAGGTATGCAATTTTTTCCAAAGGTATGCGATTTTTACCGAAGGTATGCGATTTTTACCGAAGGTGTGCGATTTTTACCGAAGGTGTGGCGTTTTTACCCAAGGTATGCGATTTTTCATAAAAGTATGCGATTTTTACCGAAGGTATGCCATTTTTACCGAAAGTGTGCCGTTTTTACCGACGGTATGCGATTTTTACAGAAGGTATGGGATTTTTACCGAAGGTATGCAATTTTTACCGAAGGTATGCGATTTTTACCGAAGGTATGTGATTTTTACCGAAGGTGTGCGATTTTTACCGAAGGTATGCCATTTTTACCGAAGGTATGCGATTTTTACCGAAGGTATGCCGTTTTTGCCGAAGGTGTGCGATTTTTACCGAAGGTATGTGATTTTCCCCGAAGGTGTGCGATTTTTACCGAGGGTATTCCATTTTTACCGAAGGTGTGCCGTTTTTACCGAAGGTATGCCAGTTTTACCGAAGGTATGCGATTTTTACCTAAGGTATGCGATTTTTACCGAAGGTATGCGATTTTTACCGAAGGTATGCGATTTTTACCGAAGGTATGCGATTTTTACCGAAGGTGTGCCGTTTTTACCGAAGGTATGCCATATTTACGGAAGGTATGCAATTTTTTCCAAAGGTATGTGATTTTTACCGAAGGTATGCGATTTTTACCGAAAGTATGCGATTTTTACCGAAGGCATGCCGTTTTTACCGAAGGTATACCATTTTTACCGAAGGTATGCGATTTTTACCGAAGGTATGCCATTTTTACCGAAGGTGTGCCGTTTTTACCGAAGGTATGGGATTTTTACCGAAGGTGTGCCGTTTTTACCGAAGGTATGCGATTTTTACCGAAGGTATGCGATTTTTACCGAAGGTATGTGATTTTTACCGAAGGTATGCGATTTTTACCGAAGGTATGCGATTTTTCATGAAGGTATGCTATTTTTACCGAAGGTATGCCATTTTTAACGAAGGTATGCGATTTTTCATGACGGTATGCGATTTTTACCGAAGGTATGCGATATTTACCGAAGCTATGCGATTTTTACCGAAGGTATGGGATTTTTCATGAAGGTATGCGATTTTTACCGAAGGTATGCGATCTTTACCGAAGGTATGCGATTTTTACCGAAGGTATGGGATTTTTACCGAAGGTGTGCCGTTTTTTCCGAAGGTATGCGATTTTTACCGAAGGTATGCCATTTTTACCGAAGGTATGCCGTTTTTACAGAAGGTGTGCCGTTTTTACCGAAGGTATGCGATTTTTACCGAAGGTATGCCATTTTTACCGAAGGTATGCCGTTTTTACAGAAGGTATGCGATTTTTACCTAAGGTATGCGATTTTTACCGAAGGTATGCGATTTTTACCGAAGGTATGCCATTTTTACCGAAGTTATGCCATTTTTACCGAAGGTGTGCGATTTTTACCGAAGGTATGCCATTTTTACCGAAGGTATGCGATTTTTACCGAAGGTATGCCGTTTTTACCGAAGGTGTGCGATTTTTACCGAAGGTATGTGATTTTTACCGAAGGTGTGCGATTTTTACCGAAGGTATTCCATTTTTACCGAAGGTGTGCCGTTTTTACCGAAGGTATGCCAGTTTTACCGAAGGTATGCGATTTTTACCTAAGGTATGCGATTTTTATTGAAGGTATGCGATTTTTACCGAAGGTATGCGATTTTTACCGAAGGTATGCGATTTTTACCGAAGGTGTGCCGTTTTTACCGAAGGTATGCCATATTTACGGAAGGTATGCAATTTTTTCCAAAGGTATGTGATTTTTACCGAAGGTATGCGATTTTTACCGAAAGTATGCCATTTTTACCGAAGGTGTGCCGTTTTTACTGAAGGTATACCATTTTTACCGAAGGTATGCGATTTTTACCGAAGGTATGCGATTTTTACCGAAGGTATGCCATTTTTACCGAAGGTGTGCCGTTTGTAAAGGAAGGTATGGGATTTTTACCGAAGGTGTGCCGTTTTTACCGAAGGTATGCGATTTTTACCGAAGGTATGTGATTTTTACCGAAGGTATGTGATTTTTACCGAAGGTGTGCGATTTTTACCGAAGGTATGCGATTTTTCATGAAGGTATGCGATATTTACCGAAGCTATGCGATTTTTACCGAAGGTATGGGAGTTTTCATGAAGGTATGCGATTTTTACCGAAGGTATGCGATCTTTACCGAAGGTATGGGATTTTTACCGAAGGTATGGGATTTTTACCGAAGGTGTGCGATTTTTACCGAAGGTATGCGATTTTTACCGAGGGTATGCGATTTTTACCGAAGGTATGCGATTTTTACCGAAGGTATGTGATTTTTACCGCAGGTGTGCGATTTTTACCGAAGGTGTGCCATTTTTACCGAAGGTATGCCGTTTTTACAGAAGGTGTGCCGTTTTTACCGAAGGTATGCGATTTTTACCGAAGGTATGCCGTTTTTACAGAAGGTGTGCCGTTTTTAGCGAAGGTATGTCATTTTTACCGAAGGTATGCCATTTTTACCCAAGGTATGCGATTTTTCATGAAGGTATGCGATTTTTACCGAAGGTATGCCATTTTTACAGAAAGTGTGCCGTTTATACCGAAGGTATGCGATTTTTACAGAAGGTATGGGATTTTTACCGAAGGTATGCGATTTTTACCGAAGGTATGTGATTTTTACCGAAGGTGTGCGATTTTTACCGAAGGTATGCCATTTTTACCGAAGGTATGCGATTTTAACCGAAGGTATGCCGTTTTTACCGAAGGTGTGCGATTTTTACCGAAGGTATGTGATTTTTACCGAAGGTGTGCGATTTTTACCGAAGGTATGCCATTTTTACCGAAGGTGTGCCGTTTTTACCGAAGGTGTGCGATTTTTACCGAAGGTATGCCATTTTTACCGAAGGTATGCGATTTTTACCGAAGGTATGCCGTTTTTACCGAAGGTGTGCGATTTTTACCGAAGGTATGTGATTTTTACCTAAGGTATGCGATTTTTACCGAAGGTATGCGATTTTTACCGAAGGTATGCGATTTTTACCGAAGGTATACCATTTTTACCGAAGGTATGCCATTTTTACCGAAGGTATGCCATTTTTACCGAAGGTATGCGATTTTTACCGAAGGTATGCGATTTTTACCAAAGGTATGTGATTTTTACCGAAGGTATGCCATTTTTACCGAAGGTGTGCCGTTTTTACCGAAGGTATGGAATTTTTACCGAAGGTGTGCCGTTTTTACCTAAGGTATGCGATTTTTACCAAAGGTATGCGATTTTTACCGAAAGTATGCCATTTTTACCGAAGGTGTGCCGTTTTTACCGAAGGTATGTAATTTTTACCGAAGGTATGCCATTTTTACCGAAGGTGTGCCGTTTTTACCGAAGGTATACGATTTTTACCAAAGGTATGCGATTTTTACCGAAGGTATGCGATTTTTACCGAAGGTATGCGATAATTACCTATGGTATGCGATTTTTACCGAAGGTATGCCATTTTTACCGAAGGTATGCGATTTTTACCGAAGGTATGCGATTTTTACCGAAGGTATGCGATATTTACCGAAGGTATGCGATTTTTACCGAAGGTGTGCGATTTTTACCGAAGGTATGCCATTTTTACCGAAGGTATGCAATTTTTACCGAAGGTGTGCCGTTTTTACCGAAGGTATGCCATATTTACGGAAGGTATGCAATTTTTTCCAAAGGTATGTGATTTTTACCGAAGGTGTGCGATTTTTACCGAAAGTATGCCATTTTTACCGAAGGTGTGCCGTTTTTACCGAAGGTATACCATTTTTACCGAAGGTATGCCATTTTTACCGAAGGTATGCGATTTTTACCGAAGGTATGCGATTTTTACCAAAGGTATGTGATTTTTACCGAAGGTATGCCATTTTTACCGAAGGTGTGCCGTTTTTACCGAAGGTATGGAATTTTTACCGAAGGTGTGCCGTTTTTACCGAAGGTATGCGATTTTTACCGAAGGTATGCGATTTTTACCGAAGGTATGATATTTTTAGGTTGAACTGAACATTTTAGGCGATTGAACTCAAATGGTTCAATAGAAATAAAGCCTGAAAAACTCGAGCACACTGGAGTGTGTTTAAAACTATCAATATTTGAACTCAAATGGTCCAATAAAAATAAAGCCTTAAAAAGTCGAGCACACTGGAGTGTGTTTAAAACTAGCAATACTTCAACTCAAGTGGTTCAATAGAAATAAAGCCTGAAAAAGTCGAGCACACTAGAGTGTGTTTAAAAGTGTTAATACTTGAACTCAAATGGTTCAATAAAAATAAAGCCTTAAAAAGTCGAGCACACCGGAGTGTGTTTAAAACTAGCAATATTTGAACTCAAATGGTTCAATAAAAATAAAGCCTTGAAAAGTCGAGCACACTGGAGCGTGTTTAAAAGTATCAATAGTTGAACTCAAATGGTTCAATAAAAATAAAGCCTTAAAAAGTCGAGCACACTGGAGTGTGTTTAAAAGCTTCAATAATTGAACTCAAGTGGTTAAATAAAAATAAAGGCTGAAAAAGTCGAGCACACTGGAGCGTGTTTAAAAGTGTTAATACTTGAACTCAAATGATTCAATAAAACTAAAGCCTTAAAAAGTCGAGCACACTGGAGTGTGTTTAAAACTGTCAATATTTGAACTCAAATGGTCCAATAAAAATAAAGCTTTAAAAAGTCGAGCACACTGGAGTGTGTTTAAAAGCGTCAATATGTGAACTCAAGTGGTTCAATAGAAATAAAGCCTTAAAAAGTCGAGCACACTGGAGTGTGGTAAAACCGTCAATATGTGAACTCAAGTGGTTCAATAGAAATAAAGCCTGAAAAAGTCGAGCACACTGGAGTGTGTTTAAAAGCGTCAATATGTGAACTCAAGTGGTTCAATAGAAATAAAGCCTTAAAAAGTCGAGCACACTGGAGTGTGTTTAAAAGTATCAATAGTTGAACTCAAATGGTCCACTAAAAATAAAGCCTTAAAAAGTCGAGCACACCGGAGTGTGTTTAAAACTAGCAATATTTGAACTCAAATGGTTCAATAAAAATAAAGCCTTAAAAAGTCGAGCACACTGGAGTGTGTTTAAAACTATCAATATTTGAACTCAAATGGTCCAATAAAAATAAAGCCTTAAAAAGTCGAGCACACCGGAGTGTGTTTAAAACTGGCAATATTTGAACTCAAATGGTTCAATAAAAATAAAGCCTTAAAAAGTCGAGCACACTGGAGTGTGTTTAAAACTATCAATATTTGAACTCAAATGGTTCAATAAAAATAAAGCCTTGAAAAGTCGAGCACACTGGAGTGTGGTAAAACCGTCAATATGTGAACTCAAGTGGTTCAGTAGAAATAAAGCCTGAAAAAGTCGAGCACACTGGAGTGTGTTTAAAAGCGTCAATATGTGAACTCAAATGGTCCAATAAAAATAAAGCCTTAAAAAGTCGAGCACACTGGAGTGTGTTTAAAAGCGTCAATATGTGAACTCAAGTGGTTCAATAAAAATAAAGCCTTGAAAAGTCGAGCACACTGGAGCGTGTTTAAAAGTATCAATAGTTGAACTCAAATGGTTCAATAAAAATAAAGCCTTAAAAAGTCGAGCACACTGGAGTGTGTTTAAAAGCTTCAATAATTGAACTCAAGTGGTTAAATAAAAATAAAGGCTGAAAAAGTCGAGCACACTGGAGCGTGTTTAAAAGTGTTAATACTTGAACTCAAATGATTCAATAAAACTAAAGCCTTAAAAAGTCGAGCACACTGGAGTGTGTTTAAAAGTATCAATAGTTGAACTCAAATGGTTCAATAAAAATAAAGCCTTAAAAAGTCGAGCACACCGGAGTGTGTTTAAAATTAGCAATATTTGAACTCAAATGGTTCAATAAAATAAAGCCTTAAAAAGTCGAGCACACTGGAGTGTGTTTAAAACTATCAATATTTGAACTCAAATGGTCCAATAAAAATAAAGCCTTAAAAAGTCGAGCACACCGGAGTGTGTTTAAAACTATCAATATTTGAACTCAAATGGTCCAATAAAAATAAAGCCTGAAAAAGTCGAGCACACTGGAGTGTGTTTAAAAGCGTCAATATGTGAACTCAAATGGTCCAATAAAAATAAAGCCTTAAAAAGTCGAGCACACTGGAGTGTGTTTAAAACTATCAATATTTGAACTCAAATGGTCCAATAAAAATAAAGCCTTAAAAAGTCGAGCACACCGGAGTGTGTTTAAAACTAGCTATATTTGAACTCAAATGGTTCAATAAAAATAAAGCCTTAAAAAGTCGAGCACACTGGAGTGTGTTTAAAACTATCAATATTTGAACTCAAATGGTTCAATAAAAATAAAGCCTTAAAAAGTCGAGCACACCGGAGTGTGTTTAAAACTAGCAATATTTGAACTCAAATGGTTCAATAAAAATAAAGCCTTAAAAAGTCGAGCACACTGGAGCGTGTTTAAAAGTGTTAATACTTGAACTCAAATGGTTCAATAAAAATAAAGCCTTGAAAAGTCGGGCACACTGGAGCGTGTTTAAAAGTATCAATAGTTGAAGTCAAATGGTTCAATAAAAATAATGCCTTAAAAAGTCGAGCACACTGGAGTGTGTTTAAAAGCTTCAATAATTGAACTCAAATGGTTAAATAAAAGTAAAGGCTGAAAAAGTCGAGCACACTGGAGCGTGTTTAAAAGTATCAATAGTTGAACTCAAATGGTTCAATAAAAATAATGCCTTAAAAAGTCGAGCACACTGGAGTGTGTTTAAAAGCTTCAATAATTGAACTCAAGTGGTTAAATAAAAATAAAGGCTGAAAAAGTCGAGCACACTGGAGCGTGTTTAAAAGTGTTAATACTTGAACTCAAGTGGTTCAATAAAACTAAAGCCTGAAAAAGTCGAGCACACTGGAGTGTGTTTAAAACTATCAATATGTGAACTCAAGTGGTTCAATAGAAATAAAGCCTTAAAAAGTCGAGCACACTGGAGTGTGGTAAAACCGTCAATATGTGAACTCAAGTGGTTCAATAGAAATAAAGCCTGAAAAAGTCGAGCACACTGGAGTGTGTTTAAAAGCGTCAATATGTGAACTCAAGTGGTTCAATAAAAATAAAGCCTTAAAAAGTCGAGCACACTGGAGTGTGTTTAAAACTATCAATATTTGAACTCAAATGGTTCAATAAAAATAAAGCCTTGAAAAGTCGAGCACACTGGAGTGTGGTAAAACCGTCAATATGTGAACTCAAGTGGTTCAGTAGAAATAAAGCCTGAAAAAGTCGAGCACACTGGAGTGTGTTTAAAAGCGTCAATATGTGAACTCAAATGGTCCAATAAAAATAAAGCCTTAAAAAGTCGAGCACACTGGAGTGTGTTTAAAAGCGTCAATATGTGAACTCAAGTGGTTCAATAAAAATAAAGCCTTGAAAAGTCGAGCACACTGGAGCGTGTTTAAAAGTATCAATAGTTGAACTCAAATGGTTCAATAAAAATAAAGCCTTAAAAAGTCGAGCACACTGGAGTGTGTTTAAAAGCTTCAATAATTGAACTCAAGTGGTTAAATAAAAATAAAGGCTGAAAAAGTCGAGCACACTGGAGCGTGTTTAAAAGTGTTAATACTTGAACTCAAATGATTCAATAAAACTAAAGCCTTAAAAAGTCGAGCACACTGGAGTGTGTTTAAAAGTATCAATAGTTGAACTCAAATGGTTCAATAAAAATAAAGCCTTAAAAAGTCGAGCACACCGGAGTGTGTTTAAAATTAGCAATATTTGAACTCAAATGGTTCAATAAAAATAAAGCCTTAAAAAGTCGAGCACACTGGAGTGTGTTTAAAACTATCAATATTTGAACTCAAATGGTCCAATAAAAATAAAGCCTTAAAAAGTCGAGCACACCGGAGTGTGTTTAAAACTATCAATATTTGAACTCAAATGGTCCAATAAAAATAAAGCCTGAAAAAGTCGAGCACACTGGAGTGTGTTTAAAAGCGTCAATATGTGAACTCAAATGGTCCAATAAAAATAAAGCCTTAAAAAGTCGAGCACACTGGAGTGTGTTTAAAACTATCAATATTTGAACTCAAATGGTCCAATAAAAATAAAGCCTTAAAAAGTCGAGCACACCGGAGTGTGTTTAAAACTAGCTATATTTGAACTCAAATGGTTCAATAAAAATAAAGCCTTAAAAAGTCGAGCACACTGGAGTGTGTTTAAAACTATCAATATTTGAACTCAAATGGTTCAATAAAAATAAAGCCTTAAAAAGTCGAGCACACCGGAGTGTGTTTAAAACTAGCAATATTTGAACTCAAATGGTTCAATAAAAATAAAGCCTTAAAAAGTCGAGCACACTGGAGCGTGTTTAAAAGTGTTAATACTTGAACTCAAATGGTTCAATAAAAATAAAGCCTTGAAAAGTCGGGCACACTGGAGCGTGTTTAAAAGTATCAATAGTTGAACTCAAATGGTTCAATAAAAATAATGCCTTAAAAAGTCGAGCACACTGGAGTGTGTTTAAAAGCTTCAATAATTGAACTCAAATGGTTAAATAAAAGTAAAGGCTGAAAAAGTCGAGCACACTGGAGCGTGTTTAAAAGTATCAATAGTTGAACTCAAATGGTTCAATAAAAATAATGCCTTAAAAAGTCGAGCACACTGGAGTGTGTTTAAAAGCTTCAATAATTGAACTCAAGTGGTTAAATAAAAATAAAGGCTGAAAAAGTCGAGCACACTGGAGCGTGTTTAAAAGTGTTAATACTTGAACTCAAGTGGTTCAATAAAACTAAAGCCTGAAAAAGTCGAGCACACTGGAGTGTGTTTAAAACTATCAATATGTGAACTCAAGTGGTTCAATAGAAATAAAGCCTTAAAAAGTCGAGCACACTGGAGTGTGGTAAAACCGTCAATATGTGAACTCAAGTGGTTCAATAGAAATAAAGCCTGAAAAAGTCGAGCACACTGGAGTGTGTTTAAAAGCGTCAATATGTGAACTCAAGTGGTTCAATAAAAATAAAGCCTTAAAAAGTCGAGCACACTGGAGTGTGTTTAAAACTATCAATATATGAACTCAAATGGTTCAATAAAAATAATGCCTTAAAAAGTCGAGCACACTGGAGTGTGTTTAAAAGCTTCAATAATTGAACTCAAGTGGTTAAATAAAAATAAAGGCTGAAAAAGTCGAGCACACTGGAGCGTGTTTAAAAGTGTTAATACTTGAACTCAAATGATTCAATAAAACTAAAGCCTTAAAAAGTCGAGCACACTGGAGTGTGTTTAAAACTATCAATATTTGAACTCAAATGGTTCAATAAAAATAAAGCCTTAAAAAGTCGAGCACACTGGAGTGTGTTTAAAAGCTTCAATAATTGAACTCAAGTGGTTAAATAAAAATAAAGGCTGAAAAAGTCGAGCACACTGGAGCGTGTTTAAAAGTGTTAATACTTGAACTCAAATGATTCAATAAAACTAAAGCCTTAAAAAGTCGAGCACACTGGAGTGTGTTTAAAACTATCAATATGTGAACTCAAGTGGTTCAATAGAAATAAAGCCTTAAAAAGTCGAGCACACTGGAGTGTGGTAAAACCGTCAATATGTGAACTCAAGTGGTTCAATAGAAATAAAGCCTGAAAAAGTCGAGCACACTGGAGTGTGTTTAAAACCGTCAATATTTGAACTCAAATGGTTCAATAAAAATAAAGCCTTAAAAAGTCGAGCACACTGGAGTGTGTTTAAAACTCAATATTTGAACTCAAATGGTTCAATAAAAATAAAGCCTTAAAAATCGAGCACACTGGAGTGCGTTTAAAATTCAATATTTGAACTCAAATGGTTCAATAAAAATAAAGCCTTAAAAATCGATCACACTGGAGTGTGTTTAATTGTATCAATACTTGAAAGACGATGGTTCAATAAAAATAAAGCCTTAAAAATCGATCACACTGGAGTGTGTTTAATTGTATCAATACTTGAAAGACGATGGTTCAGTAAAAATAAAGCCTTAAAACGTCGAGCACACTTGAGTGTGTTTTAAAGTATCAATATTTGAAAGACGATGGTTCAATAAAAATAAAGCCTTAAAATGTCGAGCACACTGGAGTGTGTTTAAAAGCATCAGTACCTGAAAGACGATGGTTCAATAAAAATAAAGCCTTAAAACGACGAGCACACTGGAAAGTGTTTAAATGGGTCAATACTTCAAAGACGACGGTTCAATAAAAATAAAGCCTTAAAATGCTGAGCACACTGGAGTGTGTTTAAAAGTATCAGTACCTGAAAGACGATGGTTCAATAAAAATAAAGCCTTAAAACGAAAAGCACACTGCAATGTGTTTAAATGTGTCAATACTTTAAAGACGACGGTTCAATAAAAATAAAGCCTTAAAGAGTCGAGCACACTGGAGTGTGTATTAAACTATCAATACTTGAAAGAAGATCGTTCAATAAAAATAAAACCTTAAAAAGTCGAGCACACTGGAGTGTATTTAAAAGTATCAATACTTGAAAGACGACGGTTCAATAAAAATAAAGCCTTAAAACGTCGAGCACACTGGAGTGCGTTTAAAATTCAATATTTGAACTCAAATGGTTCAATAAAAATAACGCCTTAAAAATCGATCACACTGGAGTGTGTTTAATTGTATCAATACTTGAAAGACGATGGTTCAGTAAAAATAAAGCCTTAAAACGTCGAGCACACTTGAGTGTGTTTTAAAGTATCAGTACCTGAAAGACTATGGTTCAATAAAAATAAAGCCTTAAAATGCCGAGCACACTGGAGTGTGTTTAAAAGTACCAGTACCTGAAACACGATGGTTCAATAAAAATAAAGCCTTAAAACGAAAAGCACACTGCAATGTGTTTAAATGTGTCAATACTTTAAAGACGACGGTTCAATAAGAATAAAGCCTTAAAGAGTCGAGCACACTGGAGTGTGTATCAAACTATCAATACTTGAAAGAAGATCGTTCAATAAAAATAAAGCCTTAAAAGGTCGAGCACACTGGAGTGTGTTTAAAAGTATCAATACTTGAAAGACGACGGTTCAATATAAATAAAGCCTTAAAAAGTCGAGCACACTGGAGTGTATTTTAAAATATCAATATTTGAAAGACGATGGTTCAATAAAAATAAAGCCTTAAAATGTCGAGCACACTGGAGTGTGTTTAAAAGCATCAGTACCTGAAAGACGATGGTTCAATAAAAATAAAGCCTTAAAACGACGAGCACACTGGAAAGTGTTTAAATGGGTCAATACTTCAAAGACGACGGTTCAATAAAAATAAAGCCTTAAAATGCTGAGCACACTGGAGTGTGTTTAAAAGCATCAGTACCTGAAAGACGATGGTTCAATAAAAATAAAGCCTTAAAACGACGAGCACACTGGAAAGTGTTTAAATGGGTCAATACTTCAAAGACGACGGTTCAATAAAAATAAAGCCTTAAAAAGTCGAGCATACTGGAGTGTGTTTAAAAGTATCAGTACCTGAAAGACGATGATTCAATAAAAATAAATCCTTAAAAATCGATCACACTGGAGTGTCTTTAAAAGTTACAATATTTGAACTCAAATGGTTCAATAAAAAGAATGCTTTAAATCGAGCACACTGGAGTGTCTTTAAAGGTATCAATACTTGAACTCAAATGGTTCAATAAATATAAAACCTTAAAAATCGATCACACTGGAGTGTGTTTAAGAGCTTCAATAAGTGAACTCAAGTGGTTCAATAAAAATAAAGCCTTAAAAAGTCGAGCGCACTGGACTGTGTTTAAAAGTATCAATACTTGAACTCAAATGGTTAAAAAATATAAAGCCTTAAAAAGTCGAGCACACTGGTGCGTGTTTGAAAGTATCAATACTTGAACTCAAATGGTTAAATAAAAATAAAGCCTTAAAAAGTCGAGCACACTGGACTGTGTTTAAAAGTATCAATACTTGAACTCAAATGGTTAAAAAAAATAAAGCCTTAAAAAGTCGAGCACACTGGTGCGTGTTTGAAAGTATCAATACTTGAACTCAAATGGTTAAATAAAAATAAAGCCTTAAAAAGTCGAGCGCACTGGACTGTGTTTAAAAGTATCAATACTTGAACTCAAATGGTTAAAAAATATAAAGCCTTAAAAAGTCGAGCACACTGGTGCGTGTTTGAAAGTATCAATACTTGAACTCAAATGGTTAAATAAAAATAAAGCCTTAAAAAGTCGAGCACACTGGTGCGTGTTTAAAAGTATCAATACTTGAACTCAAATGGTTAAAAAAAATAAAGCCTTAAAAAGTCGAGCACACTGGAGCGTGTTTAAAAGTATCAATATTTGAACTCAAATGGTTCAATGAAAATAAAGTCCTAAAAAGTCGAGCACACTGGAGTGTGTTTAAAATCATCAATATGTGAATTCAAATGGTTCAATAAAAATAAAGCCTTAAAAAGTCGAGCACACTGGAGTGTGTTTAAAACTCAATATTTGAACTCAAATGGTTAAAAAAATAAAGCCTTAAAAAGTCAAGCACACTGGAGCGTGTTTAAAAGTTTCAATATTTGAACCCAAATGGTACAATAAAAATAAAACCTTAAAACTTCGAGCACACTGGAGCGTGTTTAAAAGTATCAATATTTGAACTCAAATGGTTCAATGAAAATAAAGTCTTAAAAAGTCGAGCACACTGGAGTGTGTTTAAAATCATCAATATGTGAACTCAAATGGTTCAATAAAAATAAAGCCTTAAAAAGTCGAGCACACTGGAGTGTGTTTAAAACTCAATATTTGAACTCAAATGGTTCAATAAAAATAAAGCCTTAAAAATCGAGCACACTGGAGTGTGTTTAAAATCATCAATATGTGAACTCAAATGGTTCAATAAAAACAAGGCCTTAAAAAGTCCAACACACTGGAGTGTGTTTAAAAGCTTCAATATGTGAGCAAATTAATTACCGTCTCGGGATCTGTTGTATGGTTAACGTTTTGATCGTTATGACAAAACGTCTTACGAAACATGCGGAACATTCAGCCAACCAATATTCTTTAATCAAGAGACCAAGAATTGGAGCAATAATCTCGGAGTAGTCCGACCTCGTCCAGACCAATTGTAGACTGGTACAAATTAACTACCGTCTCGGGATCTGTCGGATGGTTAAAGTTTTGATCGGTAGGACGAAACGTCATACGAAAGATGCGAAGCATTCAGCCAACCAATTTTCTTTAATCAAAAGACCAGGAATTGGATCAATAATCTCGGTCTAGTCCCACTACGTCCCGAAAAATTGAATACTGGTACAAATTAATTACCGTCTCGGGATCTGTTGTATGGTTGACGTTTTGATTGTTATGACGAAACGTCATACGAAACATGCGGAACATTCAGCCAACCAATATTCTTTAATCAAGAGACCAAGAATTGGAGCAATAATCTCGGAGTAGTCCGACCTCGTCCAGACCAATTGTAGACTGGTACAAATTAACTACCGTCTCGGGATCTGTCGGATGGTTAAAGTTTTGATCGGTAGGACGAAACGTCATACGAAAGATGCGAAGCATTCAGCCAACCAATTGCATTCAATCAAGGGACTGCGAATTGAGCAATAACCTCTGGGTAGTCCGACCACGTCCAGGCAAATTGTAGACTGGTATAAATTATTTACAGTTTCGGGATCTGTCGGATGGTTAACGATTTGTTCGGTAAAACGGAACGTCGTACGAACGAAGTAATACATTCTGCCAACCAATTCCCTTCAATCGAGGGACAACGAATTGGGTAATAATCTCGGAGTAGTCCGACCACGTATGCTGCTTTTGATTTCGATGTGTCTCCAGCATTTTCAATGAGCACTCTATTTAAATTTGTGTTCAATTGTGTCCATTCCCTCTCCATGCTTCCAATTTATGCTACATAATTTATGGTCAACCATAAACGTGCAGATTTAATATGTGGCTCGAAAAATATGTAATTATTTACAGCACGCTTGCTAGATTTAGTGTACCTACAACTGGCCATTACGTACATATTTATTCTGACGCCATCCAGTTTAATACTGTGTATATTGCATGTAGAGTGGCGCCTCGGATTTTTACATTACACTGCGAATTAATAATGACAATGTGGGTGCTAGATCACGCAATCATGGAAAAGAGAAGCGTTGACGAATGTTTTGCGTGACCAAAATTAATCCTTCTATGACAAACACACAAATCGATAATATTGTCCAAATATTAGCCCCGCAAATAAAGTTAGTATACTCCCCTGAAGAACCAATACATTCTCTATTTGAATATCCGGCCTACTATTTTCTGTAACCAATTTCCGAGCCGTTTGCTCACTTTCCGCACACTGCTCACTACCCATTCCGCCCATCAACAGTTGTGACTTCCTCCACATTTTAATCCATTTGCCCGTGACGCCTGTTTCGCGTAGCCAGTTGACACGTTCCGGAATTATCGGATCCGGATTGTTGTGCAACCGCAGTCCAATCCAGCGACCAGATTATATTTCTTTCCAATGTGTACGTCGCGATGGAGATATTCGCGAAACCTTCTCAATACGACTGCTTGCTCGTATACCATCCCTTACTCTTCAAATACCGCACTCCCGCCAGCCTTGTGGCACACCATTTACACGGCCTTCGCATGATTATAAAACGGTTTTTCCGACTCCAATTCGATAGTTCGTGATATCAATGTGTCATCGACTGCCTTTGTAACCACAGGCGGAGCTACAAATTCCAAGCTCGATTTCAAGTGTCCAAAGTAGCGAGGGTGTTCGAACAGAGAATAGTTACTTGAGATAAGATCTCTTAGCGTTTCAATTGGATACAGCTTCTTAGGGACCGTCAGCATTGTAATGTTGTCACCTTTTTAAAGGTTGCTTAAAATCAATCCAGACAAGACTAGAGATCCGATAACAAGCACGTTGCTCTTATTCCTGCCCACATCTTGCTGTCCCTGTTCAAGTAGTATAGCAATTCATGCAAGAATCAAACTTCCCATATCGCCAAATATCTTAGAGTTCATCCTAGAAATTTTCGTTGGCCACATCAAGAAGAAAATTAAAATGAAAATCGAAGTGTATTTATCAAAGCAATTGAGGAGCAGCTTAAATGAAACAGATTGGAAATATCTTCAACGTCCTCCACAAGCAATGAATCTATGTGGATAAAAATGTATCGGAAGTAACAGCTCATATTTTGGTTTTGGACTATATTTTAATGACGGCATTCTAGACTGCCATTCACCGTAGCTGATATTTCTACACGAGCTAGGTACTATTTCAGGACGGAGAATGCTGTCCACATACTTGTACGTGTGATTAGTAAAGTATATTCCCGCAAGTGCCTTAAGAAGATGATCGGTTCCATTAAGATTTGCGTTATAAAAATCCAGCCGAAGTTTATCACTGCCGTCATTGAATTTCAGTAATGGTGAAAGCGCTGCGGTTTCAAAGGGAGCGTCAAATATTGGACCATTTGGATAGTGCGACGACGACCGAAGTTTATTCAGTTGTGTAATTAGATCAATTGACGTTTGTATCTTGTTGGTGGCAACTGCTACCGGATCCAAATACTTAAATGGATTGCAGTATCGACACAGGTAGTGCCGATGCAACCTCCGAACGTCTTTAGCAGTTACCTCATTGGCATGAGATTGGATTAAGAAAGATTGACGGTTATGGTCGTTCAGTAAGTTTTTATAAAGATTTGCCCACGATGAATCCTTCACTTCCAACTCAATCTCGATATTTGACGGAGCAATTAGTGTACAAAATCGTGGAGGAGGTCGGTCTTGAAAATAATATGTACTTCTAGGATCAAACGGATATCGCGGAGGAATACCGAATAGTATGAAGTTCGCCGGTAATTTCAGCATGAACACATTTCGAGCAGGAACGAAATTTATGCAAGGCGATCCATTTTCCATTGGTGGAAGAATAAATATTTGTACGACACAAAACCAGGTTTTTCTTTTTGTAGTGTGATCCACCGCAGACATTATTGTGAATCGAGAAATCGGGAAAATGTGTTCATTCTCTTTGGTGCAGCTATATCGCGAAATAACGACTGGCAGATGGTTGTTTGGTAAATCCAGATTTTTGTAATTGATCAGCTGGATTAGGCAGCGTGAATACAATGATAGATATGAATGCAAGAATATCTCATTGTTTGCTTGATTCAAATTTCCTGTCGCAAATGGAAATACTGTACTGACACACATGATCAGAAAATTTGTCGACATGTTTGCTCAATAGTCTTTATTCAATACTACTATGATACTGTGAATTATATGTAAATACGTGTATTAATGCTTTGACGGTATCTTTAAACGATGGTTACGATAGCTGCTGGAAAACTACATAATATAGATTTGCAATTTATTAACGTTATATCATTACTTGGAAGCCTAGCAATAACACTCAAGCAAAATCAACAAATGATTATCGATTAAATTGCACTTATTTCGAAAACTTCCGAAATTACATTGTCTTTGTCATTGCAGTAAGTTTTCCCACTGCATCAGAACAACCTGCTTCTGCTCAAACGTAATTCACATTGCTGAGAACGTTGTGGCATCAAGTGTTTAATGTTGATTCATAAAACTGCACACTAAACAATACAGTTAATGCACCAAACCTGTTTCTCCATTTATGTATATAATCTGCAACGAAAATAAATGCCATCGAGCACACGTTTTTAGTGTAACGTGATTGAATCCCAATTTCTTCAATAAAACTAAATTATTAAACGTAACGGCGAAATTTATGTAGCTTTACCATAGACAAACCTGACGTTCTGGGACCCAGGGCGTATGCATATTTTGTTAATTGTAAGAAATGACACATTGTACGTACATACATACTAACGTTATATGATATAAACTGGGGTGTCGAGGAATGGTTTCAACTCACTACTTCTAGTTTTATCAGTGTGCAGACACGTTTGCGTTTTCTCAACTTCATAAAAAGTGACAATTTATGCACACTCAACACCGTAAAGTAATGCACGCTGCAAAATATTTTATAAACATAATTCCCAGTACTAGAAATAAACGATACATCTACATCGTTAACTCAATTTATTGTACATATAGCCGACATGTATAATTGATGATGCTTCAGACACATCGGCCATTCAAAGATTCGAATCCGCCGTATATATTGACGTTACATGTTGTGCTTAGTACAATTTGTCGTACTCATGGTTACTACAGCGACGATGTTAATTTTACAAGTCGACATGAAGGCCGACATTGTTGCGCATTTAATACCGTGTTTGAGTTGAACAACGGACAAGAACTGAAATCTTCCAATTCCGGCACTGCAATCATAGCATAGGGTGGAAAGAAGGCGAGAATCCTTTTGCTTTTGTTTCTGTATGACTATTTTGTTTTATCTGGATTCCAACTTTTCAACTCGGCCGATCCAACTCATAACATCGTCAAAGACGCCATGGAAATATAAGTTGGGTTTAATTAGCAATGAACAGGAATTGCATTGTTTTAAAAGAATCAAGGGCAATTTGTTCCGAGCACCGCTAAAGGTAACTTTATTAGAGGCGTAGCATCTTTATGGAGTGGATGGATAAGTCTTTTAATTGCGTGACCATTGTTGCATCGCTTCAGTAAAATTAGTCCAGTGACCGATAGAACCAGTAGAATAGATTCCGGTTCCGATTTTTTCTTCGGGAAAGTCGAAACTCACATCCGCATTCATAATTAAAGAAGCTGTTTGGTTAGTATAATGTTGGACGAATATTTTGCTACCTGACATAAGCTATGTCTAAAAGCATTACATTGACATGTTTTGTGCTACCTACGTCTGTCTTTCCGTTGCTTAGAAAGGGCTGGAACAATTTTGAATAATTTATACATCTACTACACGTGTCATCTACCTAATACATATTTTTTGGAAATCTATTTGCCAACCCATTCCTTAGTATAGATATTGTGCGCCCAATTCACCATCGTCATATCTTAAGTATGCAACGTGCTACGTCAATGTAAATGATATATACAATGCTAATATATAATAGTAATGGTGTCCTGATAATAAAATATTTTTCTACATGCATACTTCACTACCTCTCCAAGTTTCGTAAATTTCGTACATTTAACTTTTGTATTGCGTCCTGGCACTGTGAAGAACATAGCACATATTAATACGTGTATCGCTTCTGTCCGGACAAATCCAGTTAAATCCAAAGCCCATCATTGTCGGTATTAGAATGTTTGTATAACCTAACGTGGTAGTTGTCTGGTAAGGATATGAATAATTTATGTTCATCCTGCGCGTGCCAGGTTTATACAACATAGTGAACTGCTAAACGTCTTCTACATTTCTTGTTTGGCCACCGGTACAGTTCACATCATTTTTATGTTTGTGTGCACTAGCTTCATACGATATTTCAAGAATGTAGGAAAATTAGTGTTTACAATAATAAGCATCATTCTGACAATAGACATCCAACCTGATATATCAAAGCGCCCGGAAATTGTTGAAAACTTATCAAGAGCTCGTTGACATGACGGACTACAGTACCCCAATCGGCACCTATTACAAAATTGCTTACTACATGGGTTGCCTACCATATCTGATTCACAGGTCCAGTAATGGAAATTATTCGGTCAGCAAAAGCTGGTTTCAAAGAGTAAGTGAAATCAATTTATCTTCCAATACATTAACATATTACTCTAAAACTTTCTGCTCACTGGGTTTTAACAACCTCACTATTTCAGCTTGTTTACTCACTTGTGGTTGCCATCCGTTTCTACATAATGATTGGGCAGTTATACGTTCCTGCCAAAGTAGCGTATGATAAAAGATTTGTAACCCCATTTGATCCTATCCTCTACTACAAAACGCTCAGATCGGCCATAAGGGTGTGTTCGGACATAATGTTTGTCACAACTGTATTCTGGAATCCGCAGCGGCATATCAACTTTTTGAAAGCAATCGCAGCCGTCCACAGCAAATTGGATTCCGGACAACCTGGCAGAAGGAGACTGGCTGAAATGGTAAGGCTTAATCTGTAAACGAAAAAGGGAAGAGTTTACAACGTTAAAGGTACATTGCTCTTTAGAACTGTTTTTTACTCTCAATTTCAGGTATGCTCTCAAAAGTCTGCGATATTTGTATTCTGCACATACCTCTCAGCGATGGCGGTGATTCCGATTTCTCTAGGCGTATGTTTTGGTCCCTCACCTTACGTGTACAATTTGCTGGCTGAAATTCTACTCTGGTTTCAATACGATTCCCAGAAAAATCCAGTGCCCGACTGGTTCCTAAAAATGCATATTGTATGGAGGATCGTCATATGGGTGACCTTTGTGCCTGCTAACTTGATGTCAGTTTGTCCTGTAAGCTCTGTCCTCACGTTTTTTGTTTATTTCCGTTTGGGGTCCCTGTTCTCTGCTAACATCAATTTTACAAATGACGGCGTTGAGCGATCAGTACGATTGTACAGAGTACTTTGTAAATTAATGCGGCGGTACGATGATCTATTTGGATGGTTCGTGGTCCTCCTGGTTGTGTTTGACGCAATCAATATTTCCATTTATTTTATTTTGCCGCTTGATTCGTTTGAATCTACAGTTCCAGTTAAAATTCACCTTGGCGCCTCTTTTGTTGCGATAGTTCTGAGGAACATCTTTGCATCGCTTTTCTCTCAAAGAGTGAGAAGAAGATTGGAGAATTGGAGATTTCGTGTTTATCCTATTCTTATTAAGTTTGAAATTTATACGGTTCCTTTACAGATGATGAACATCCGCCTGATTCTGAAGGACAAAGTTTTGATGGATTCAAACCACCGAAATATATTTGTGCTGGTGAAGCATTGGACTGATAATAGGACGTGTTGTATTCGCGCGTGTACATTCCCCATCAACATTTACTCCATGTGTCTGGTGCGTTTTAAATATTGTGCCGGAAATTTGTACAAAGGGTGCCCATAGTTTATTCTGCCACGCGCGCGCGCGTCTTGTGGCGGACTGGTAAATATTGACGTTCTGTAATTTTCTGTGGATCATTACAACATACGTAACTAAGTTTTAGCCGAGTTCCGGAATAGAAAGTCTAAAAATGCCAAAGATATTGACACCGGAAGTCAAAGTGTTAATAAAACACCTTTCCAAGGAAGGAACGTCGGAAAGTTCATTCGGAAAGTACTTAAAAGTTCAAGATTACGACGTTTCCAGAGCCGACGTGCATAGTTTGATCAATGGGGAAGGAGCCTGACGGAAAGAACGGACTCTGGGACTTCAATCCCCCAAGACAACTCACCCTCGTTCCAAACGTAACTCGTAGGTCATACGATTGTCCGGCACATGCGTACCAACGAAATCCCGCCAAGTCAAAGGCAAATGTCTAGACAGCTTGGTATATCTAAAAGAACTATCGGTGAGATAATTCATTACGATTTGGGTCAACAGAAATGACAGAATATGATAGTACATGTCTTAAAGCCATCGCATATTGCAAACCGGAAGTTGAATGTAAGGAAGCTGTATGAGAGCCATGTTTCTGAGGATAAATGGGAACACGTTGTTACATTCGATAAGGCACTGTTTGGGGCCCATAATTGCTAGGGGAAAATGAAGATTTTCTACGTGAAAGTTGGAGAAAACGTGCCATCAAAGTGGATGTGCAAGACCGGAAAAAGATTTGGTGCCCAGTTTATGTTCAATGGTGCCACTTGGGGCCGTGGTGTACTTCCTCTTATCCAGTTGTCATCAAATGCAAGGATTTATGCTGAGAGATGTGTGGCGGATGTCATGAAGCCCTTGGTTACAAAGGAAATGCCTAAATTGTAAACAGGGGAGGAGTCTAAGGTGTGCATGCACCATGATACAGCGTTTTTATACATAGTAAGGAAAACATAGCTGTATTCGGAGGAATTGAAAGAAAGCAATCGACCAAAGCTAATTTCCAACTTCGATGTATTCGTCAAGTCGCCTGACGTCTCTAACATGGACTTTTGTGGATTTTGGTTTGAAAACATGCCTTCGGAAAACGTCGAGTCAGTAGTTTGGATGGTCTGTGGAAATGTGACAAAGCAGTATGGAATATGATTCTTAGTACCCTATTCGTCACAGTATCTGAATCGTGGAAAAGGAGATGCTGGGCGGTAGTTCATGAACGTGGCTTTCATACTGACAGAACAAATCATTCGAACAGAAATTGTATTTTAAATTATTCCAGTTATTAAAGTGGCTGAATAAACTATGGGCAGCCTTTGTATTACAAATTACCTGAATTGTTCCTCCAGTAGTTTAAATCATATCAAAAGTACTATGAATAATTTATGCATTCACCTAACTAGTATTTTTTTCAAATACCAATATGTCTTTAATCGATTTTTTTAACCAGCACGGAAGTGTAGATATGCTACTATATGCACTAATTCAGAATTTTATGTGAAAATAAAATCGAATGAAACTTTGCTCAAGAGATATATTAAGCGTTCGTTCAGCTGAATTTCTATCACGGAATAATATGTGCACATATAGTTGGTAATTCGTCTTCATCCTCAAAGCCGGTGCCAATGTAGAAACAGGGATCGAACATATCTGCAAAATTTAACTCGTTATAATTCCGAGAAAATGTACGTAGATTTTATAACATATAATGAACTAGGACGGGTGTAAACCGAATTAAAAAACTACCGGAAGTCTAATTTGCGTATGTTTGAGTTATAAATCACATATTTCATCTTCAAACACGCTAAATTTGAACTTTTCTCTCAACTCAATTTTTCCTCCTTACTCCACCCACACTTTCCCGTAGCCACCACCCCGGAAGTTGTGATAATTGACACATGGTGTGTTGACAAAAAATGATCAGCATAAAATTCTCTATCTGATAAGCAAATAAAAAAAAATCCCATAAGAATGCATGGGGACCTTACCCCATGCCATTCCCCCGGGGTAGGCCGCGGGGGCCCAAAATCAATACCGATTTTTCTCATGACCTGAGGCGCCGCTGTGCCAAGTTTGAGTAAAATCGATCAACGTTAACAAAAGTTATAGTGTTTACAGACTTACGGACACACAGACAGACAAACAGATCAATCGCAATAACTACCTTTCAAGCATTTCATGCTTCCGGTAGTTAATACCACTACTTTGTACTCTGAGATATTTTTGAACAAAATGTGTACAGTGTCTTAAAAATCTGAGTGACATAAGTTGGAATTGTTCGGATTATTAACTACCGGAGGCATGAAATGCTTATATAGGTAGTTATTGCGATTGATCTATTTGTATGTCTGTGCGTCTGTGTGTCTGTAAACACTATAACTTTCCTCCACGTTGACCGATTTGGTGCAACCTTTGCATAGAGGTACCTCAGGTCATTAAAATATTCGGTATTGATTTTGGGGTTCCAGGCCCCTCCCCCGGGGGAATGGTGGGGGGTAAGGTCCCCCATGCTTCTTTATGGGCAAAAGCACTTTATTAGCTTATCTGATAGAGAATATTAAGCTGATCATTTTGACACCATGGATTCGACCAACTGTCGGATTGGTGGCTCTATAACCCTGCGGGTCACAGTCACGAAAGGGTCAAAATATATTGTTTCGGAAACTGATCAAAAAATGCAAGAGTAGTGTTTGGGAACGTGAATGGGGTGTCAAATGTCTCAATTTCACACACAACACGTTTCCGGTAGTTTTTTAATTGGGGTTTACACCCGTCCTAGTTTATGTAGTTGGAGCATATATTTATTTGACAAGCCACGTCACACCTCTTGTAAGGGTATACAAATTGACTTACTATGCGTTCTGCATCCCATTCCTACAATCAAGGTCACATTATGAACAAATTTATATTGTTACAATCAACCGATTCCAGCAAGTTAAGAGCGAAATTTATGTCAAATAAATATTTTAAATTAAAAATTATATATTTTTTATCTAAACTGTGATGTTTAGTTTATGTGCATGATGGTCATGGTAATATGTATTCACCCTGTCGTTGCTGAGATCGTCGTACAAGGAAGATTTGCATTCAACGAGTCACCAGGAAATCCGCTGGTACACATTAAACTGTTGAGAAAAATCATGAAACTTTGTGTGGACTTAATGGCGATTAAATTACTTTGGTGCAAGACAACAAGTAGCATGTTCGTTTCTTGAACAAGTTAGCCGCTGTTCACAAAATGTTCGGAGACCTCAAATTGTCTGAACTGGGTAGATTGTCATTCTAGTATCGACCTGCAGACAAATGGGTTTTGTTTCTGTATTATTAGTTCATTTCTGTGCTGGATGTTTGTTTAAAAACTACGGTGCCTCAGGTCAGTGTGCACTGAACCATGCAACTTGGCTATACAAAATTGTTTACAGGTTGGTGAGATGCAACGATAAAGGTGTTCGTTTGTGGGTCATGTTTGCCATTCCAATTAATGCTCTATACTATTCGATCTACCTTCTTGAGCCGGTGGACACGTAGGAAAGTCGTTTGTAGTAAAATTCAGTGTGTGATTGCATTTGGCTCAATTGTCCGTTTTCTTTGCACTGAGAAAAATTTTCTCCGAAATGGTGAGATACATTAAAGAAAATATAAATACTGTTAAAGTCGCGTATTCTCAAATTGATGATATAATTAACTCATTCCAATGACAGATGAAGTCAATTAGGTTGATGCTGAGAAGAAAGAAAATTATGGAACAAAATAACAGTAACCTGCATGTTCTCATAAAACATTGTGTCTCCCAGAGAACATGCAGCATTGGGGTACTCGCCTTGCTTTAAATTTTAGGACCTCAAGCATAGTAAGTTCCTGTAGAATGCTACAGATTTCGCGCCATATTATTTTTGATACCGTCGCCGACTCAAATCATTTTTATATTTATGAAATGCGGTTTTTCGCTACTGTTACACATTTTACTCAATATGCAGACTGTATTCCTCCTGTGTGATACGACATATATGTAAAGGATGATCTGCTCGACATTATGCTCGCGTCATGGTTATCATCCAGTTTTAAATGCAATAATAACACATGTAAACACTGATAGAATCTCATATTGCATTTTTTCTTACTGATATCATATGGGTTTGTGCAAATGTATTTAATGGGATGAAAGCATTCAGTGTAAAAAACGGAACAATTTTAGATTACTTAATCACTGTTCTAGTGGCTCAATGTTCTTTTGACCAAATTTTAATATTTAAAGAACAACTAGTTATTTTTTACATGATTTTATACGTTTTATTTTTTTTCCATGTAGGAAATGGGTTGAGTTAAATGCATGCATCTAAATGATTTAATCCATTTACATCCATGATGGCATATTGTCCTTGTTCTCACTTTTAATGTGACCATAATGAAACACATAGTTACTAACGTATCGTGTCATAATGATATTATGTGAACAGAAACTCTCATCACACATTTCAAATTGCGTGGAATATATATACCTATTAAATATTTTCCAGTGTAAGGAAATATTATTATGCTCAATATCTCAAATTCTAATACATGCAGAATATTTCGGTAAATCATTGTGCGTTTTCTCTTTTGTAAATGCACTTAACTTGTTTCTCTAAATTTTGTATGTTTTCTATTAATGTGAAAACCAAGTATTTTGTGCCAATATGAGTTGAAAATTTCGGCATCTTCATTTATATCGTAATTAGCATGGTTTGCAAACTAATCAAATATGGCGTTATTTTTTCGTAATTTCATACCCAACTAATATATATTTTAAGTACAATGTCCCCACGTCGACATAAATTATTCAGCATCATTACGATGTTGTCACGGATATTGGTATATTATTTTTAGAATTTGACACGTCCAGTCAGCTTGCAACTATTTGAGTCAAAGCAAATGCTATGATGAAATGGCGTGCTACAAAACTATTTTTTATATTCTGCAATTTACCCACGTTATTCTTCACACTGAAAATGAAACAATAAACGACACCTGAAACAACAGGTACATTATTTAACAAAAAAATAAAATCGGATACAATCACGGATCATGAATCATATTTTGCAATCTTCATGAGATTAACTAAAAATTACTCTAATCAATAACTGAAATATCGTTTGCCGATTTTTTTTCTAATTTTAACTAAATTCAGAGAAATTAATTATAAAACATGTTAATTTATTTCAATGGTTTCACACTTGTGACATACATTAATTATTTCAAAGCAATATTATGGAAAGAGGCTGGATTTGGTTCGTGAGGACGGACACGAACAAGTATTTTTGGGACCAATTGTGAGCGTAATTAAGGCCTCATGCCGTGAATATTAGAAATCAGTATAAACATATTGAGTAGGATGATGACAAAGTAATTAATGATGTTATTGTTAAATTTTAATATGTTTATTAAAGTATATTTAAATATAAGATTCACAACCTGTTCATGTGTTTAAAGCTCAAGATTACTCAGGATAATAATCCATTGACTAGTAATAATGTCATGTGTTAACTTTTTAAAAACAAAGTTTGAAGATTTCAGAAATATTGGCATTAATAAATGTTTGGAAAAGTTTTGGAAAGACTCAAGTACATTTATCCTATTAACAAAATCACAATAAAACAACTTGCGGGTATTGATATGATCACAACAAATGCGTAATAATATTTAAAATGTGAAAGTCTTTTTTGTTAAGCCCGCTGCAGCATTCAATAAATTAAAAATCACGTTGCGCAGTACGTTGTGCATTCGTGAATTCAAAGTTTTTCAAAAATTGAATGGCTCAGTAAATATGTCACACTTGGTCGAGAGCAAGGACGTGTACGAATCATGCGGCTTATGATCGAACCCACTGGACTCTCTTTGCTAACATTAGTAAACTCTGGCTCGCAGTCACCCATAATATTTGCAACACGCGTCAAAATCTCTCCGAATGGATGAAGGCCGTTGGATACAACAAAGTAGAAAATGCAGCCAAGGGAAAATACGTCACTCTGAAATGTCTGAAAGTTTTTTAAAGAAAATTCCAACTGCGTAATTTTGATTTACAATAGTGCCATCACTGCTGGTAACTAAAAGCATCTTACCGGTTTTGGGATTTGTGTGCGGTCACGAAATGCAGATATCAATTCTGGGGCCATCCAGTCCAGCACGCCAATATCCATGTCGCTGTCCAGAAAGCTCTTTATCAATTCCGCCTGAATTCCGGTCATTCCAAAATCACAAAGTTTCACCGTTGGGAACGGCAGCAAAGATAAAAGGATATTCTCGGGTTTCAAATTTCCATGCACCGTTCCAATTTTGTCATGAAGAAATGCCATTCCGTTTGTAATTTGCTTGAGTACGTTCATACTGTGAATACCCGCATGTCTCTGCCTCATGTAAGCCCTCAAATTCATATCACACATTTCCATTGCCAAATGTAGCTGCTGGCCGCTCATACTTCCGTGAAAATAGGTCAAAATGTTTTCCTGCTTCGCCATCATAATTAACCGGTTTACCTGTATCATTATTTCACTCTCCTTTTGAAACAAGGACGCAAACTTTTTAACGTACATTTGTTGCCCGTTATACGTGGCCTTGTAAATTTTGCTGTAAAATTTTCCGGAGGCGACCAAAATACCAAGAATTACGGAAACGTTTATTGGACATGAGATATCTGTCGATGGTGACTTTCCTGGACTGGAAAAAGGCAACACAGATGATTCAGGGCATTTCCTTTTTGGCGAATGGCTTGATCCTTGAATTTTTTTGGCCCGGAAGTTTTCATCCCGGAGTATGTTCACGGCACCATACTGCTTTTCTGCCGAGAGCGCATTGATTAGCGATTCGTATCCATGCGTACGGGATTGAATGGACTGATAAAGCGTCCGACATTTGTCCACGTCGGATGTAGTGTATTTCTATAAAACAAATTATTATTTTGTCAAAAACCATTCTGAATGTATGAATGAAATTAATTTTGTATTAAAATAAATAACACTGTTGAATTCTTGCAATATTTTTAACGTCCTTGGTGGAAAGCAAGTTATTTGCCTTCAACCGTTCAATCAAGCTGCCCGTACACATAGTATACTCCACAAGTCTAGGCAAGCTATTTATTATGTGCTGTTTCTGCCAGCATTCCATTTCAGTCCCATTTATTATTTTTCACACTTGTTGTAAAACCACATTTACCATTGAGTTTTGTACTCCAGTTCACTTTTTAATTGCCCAGTTTTCCGTTACTATATTTCAAACGGCAGTGAACTCAAGAATGAATTATTTCTAACTCTACAAACAATATGGATAAATTTGTTTACGCTCATACATGTTAATATTTGGATAACCAAGTAACCAATCCTTCACTTCAGCCCTTTGATTAATATAAACCAACTTGGCCATATGGTTCAATCATACGTTTTTCGCTAAATAATATCTATATGAGTCATTGATATGCGTCAAAAATAGTTACATTTATCAAGTACACTCAAGTCTCGAGACGCGAGTACACACCAGAAATAAATGCGTTTCTTCTTGAGGTTCCTCTCAACTTGAACCGTGGATCAATTATTTCACTATTATTTGCATAAAACAAAACGAATTATTGAAATAATAGATTGAAATGAAATATGAACTGGAAGGACAGATGGAAAAAGTACACTTGCCATAGTGCGCTGCAGAGTTTGCTACTCATCTTGACCAAAGGTGATTAACGCTGATATCGTACCAAGCTGTTGAGTGGGTTTGAGAGAATGATGCAGGACGGAATGCGTGCATAGAAGAATTACAAGATTTGCAAAGCTGCGATAAAAAAATATACTATTCGCACCTATTTCTATCGTGATGCTGTTTGCATGAAAACTTGTACAAAAGCTATCTACGTGTATGCCATGTTATGGCGTGAAAGAGAAGCGCATTTTTTATACATGAGTAAACAGTCGAGTGGGAATTTATCTTGAAAGCATTTTCATGTATGTTTTGCCTAGCGTAAAACGAAACTGGTTGTTGCACCCCAATAAAAATGATAACAATGAGCGTCAGTATGCTAGTGTTAATGGTTAGTATTTCATTACATTGTTGGGTGGATGCTTTTTTTTCTTTTGTTTTCTATTGCACAAGTGGCTTTGCTCACCTTTAATTCCCGGTATACGTACAAACGAGTAAATGTGTTCAGCTGGAGAAATAATTTGTGCTTTTGTGACAAAAATATCGTCGAGTTCAATACATTGTGTGATACGCTTTCCACTATTTGAGCAAGGATATTCTGCATTGATGTGAATATGCGAATGTAAACAAAATCAATTTCTACTTGTTATGGTCTGCGAAAAAACAGACTGGACAGCTCCTTGCACGTAAGCCAAGCCTCTGTGCTGATATGAGCGTACTAAGCGACTTTTTCCTTCCAAATGTAAACTATATGCATCGGCACACATTTCATTCCCAGTCATATTTCCAAAGTACGGATACGGCTATATTGCCAAAAGTAAATCACTGCATAGTATGATAAATTTCATCTCATTTAAACCTGGTGAAGATTATGATGATATAACGATCAGACTTGGTTATCTCGCCTAAATCTTCACGAAGGAAAATAATGTGTAAAGAAGGTACATACTTCCATCCTCACTTCAGGTTGTAGCCAATATTCATGCAGTATGTTTGGAATTGTTTTTTTTGTGAATAATGTATAATAAATAGATTTAGGTATATGTAGATATTGCCAAAAAAGTAGCTACTTGCTCAGCAAATGCATGCAAAATAAAAAATGCTGCAGCAGCCGCAGATAATGATCGTATAAACCACCGCAAGATATTTGTAACTCAAGTATACTAACATCAATGTGTAATTATTATATTATTCTTATTGCAAAAAAATCGGCATATGTGTTTCCATCCAGGCCATACACTTAATTTCACACCATCGCGGACTGAAACGTGAAAAATGGAGGATTTTGTCTTAAGGGATGACAGTAAGTTAATATAGTTTTCGGCTTCAATATTAAACTTAACCAGGCAATTTATATTTTTTTCTTACAATTTTTTAAAATAAAAAAAATAGATATCAACGAGATATTGAGGGTGATGCAATCCTGCTCCACATTTTCGGAAGTGCGTACAAGTTGGAGTATTGTTGCCGTCAACTTGGACTTGAGTATCGAAGACCAACAGCAAATTGCCGCTACAGTGACTGCTAACAATCCATTTCAAGTAATGCAACACATGCTGTACAAGTTCAAAAGAGAGAAAGGAAATTATGCAACTTTTGGCGTATTGATTAATGCGCTAAAAAGTGCGAGACTGAATGAAATGGCTGAGACACTACAAAATCACAGGTTTCCGTCCTCCCTCGGAAATCTGAGAGCAGTGAGCTCAGCTTCCGTTACATTTCAGCAAGCCGGTAATCAAATGCTGATGAATGGGACTATGCACCAGGACAGCACGTACGAAGCGCTGTGTTTCGTTGACAAGGTTCTTCATCATAACAGGGGAACCAATACTACCACACACGAGGGTACATTTGGAACCAGAGTGATCTTGTTTAAAGTTTTTAGCAACGAACAAACGTTTATAGCTCGGGCCGAGAACGAGGTGAAAATTTTGTCGCGCCTAGACTGGCACGATAATATTATTCGCTGCTATATTGCCAAGTATGTAACTCGACAGAACCAACTCCGCTTTGTAATTGTTCTGGATAATCACATTAATTTGTTGGATTATTCCGATCTACCAGACAATTGCATCCAGTCCAGTTCCAGAATCTGGACGGAGCAAATTTTGAGTGGAGTTAAATTTTTACACGAACGTCGCATCCTACATTTGAATCTTAAACCAAAAAATGTTTTTGTCAATTGGTGCTCCGACCCGCCAGTGCATCTGGATATACCGGAAAGAATTAAAAGGCTAAAAATTGGCGAGTTTGGCCTGGCCAAGCAGCTGGGTAGAGGGACGATGCAAGTGAAAATGCAGATTGGGGCAATAAGGGGATCGGAAAGCTGTGAGACTCCGGAAGTGTTGCGACTCTCCACCGGTTATGATGTAGACAGAGTAGATGAAAGGTTCTGTCGTTTGGTAAGTTATAATTGTGCGTGGAAGAAAACAAATATGAACCCTGGTTTTTAAGCTAACTATAACGTTAAGTGCCGTGAGTATTTTTTTTCAGAGTTACAAAACGGATGTTTTCTGCTTGGCTATGTTAATATATTTCATTTTGTCCGGTGGCTTGCACGTCTTTGGAGATATTGAATATGCTCGAAGGGCTGCTGCAGTGAGCGGAAATTTCCAACACATGTCAGAGGAGATAGTAGAGAGCAGGTCGGGCCGAGAAATATTGCAAAACATGTTGGCAGTGGCGCCAGGAGCGAGACCATTAGTTACCTTTCTAAATACTTTAACGGCCTCCTTGATTCCCCCAATGCCCTAAAATTATAATATCATTCGTTTGAAAATTAAAAACATGGTACAAATTGTTGTTATTATTTTTTTTATAAATATAGTCACTATTACCGCAACCAATCGTTGGCGGTGTACGTAAACAGATTGCGGCAGGTGGGTCGTCCACACTAGCAGTGGGTGGTGTGTCAAAATTTGAGAAACAAAAAAAATTGAAAATTGGGATATGGGGGTTTTCGACAACGGGGAATTCAATAAAACAAATTTTTGTTTCTCAACTTTTGACACACCACCCACTGCTAGTGTGGACGACCCACCTGCCGCTATCTGTTTACGTACACCGCCAATGCTTGACCGCAACCATTCATCAGAGTTCATATCTACATAGGCAAACAAAATGGTATGAAATTGGCAACAACATCTTTACATATATTTATTTTCACTCTTGTAGATAAACACTGGAGTCTTGATCCCAGACCAGTTTCATAAGCATTCAAGCGATAATACTACTTTAGTATCTCACCAGACTGCATATGCATTATTACGTACAAGTGTTCTGTTTTAATTAATCGCATCAAGCTCCATCAACATGTACCAAGATCCATTCTAAACAACGACCCTCTTTTCTCATTTCCATTCATTCACGCACAATCCCAAATTGTTAGAGGGCTGAGACAGAGATAAAAAAATTTTAATGGGACAAGGTTCATTCCAGACACATTTTATTTGTCGTTGTCATTGCAAGTCGACCGCAGAAACAGTTCTGGTCATCAGAGCGTGAACAGTTCATCCTCAGATGTGTGTGTGTGTGTTTCAACTGGGTACACCATAAATTTTTAATCTTTATACAAAACCAGTTTCTAAAATCGTCAGCGAGTCAAACTGCTGGGCTCATACTGAGAATTGGCTTTTCTAGTGTGCTTGTGAAAGCAATCATATTAACAAACGTAACTTGGTAATAAAATTAAATGAATATATTTATGATGTGGAAGTGACAATGTCTTTTTGACGGTGGCTACTTTTGCAACATATGAAACGACTGGATATATAGCAGCAACTGTGATGTAAGCGCGCAGAGGAAAAAATCATTGCAAAAAATTGTCTCACTGAGATCCCCAAAATAATTCACGAATTGGCGCATGTTTTGAAGATGGGAAATGTGGTCTTTGCGAGCTATTTGTTTCTGCACAGTCAACAAAAAGTAAGTACTCACCTGTAGCATGAGTGAAAAGGGTGTAATTTGAATAAATCCATTGTGTTGTGTACATAGTTGGTTGAAAGTGAACGCTGTTGCTGTTGTATAAATCTCGTCAATTAAAAATATACTGAAAATAAAAAAAAAAGTTTTTATATTGAATTTCACAATAAAATTGTTTACAATAATTCGTAATGCCGAAATGGCATTAAATTAGATCATGTGCATGAGCCAATGACATTCACACAATTCCAAAGAAAGTTTTGGTGCAAGTTAAATAGGATTTTGCAAAACATGACCTAGTGCAAGACTACCAATTTCTGCAGTGCCAACATTTAAAAAAAATACCTACCTTAACAACACTGCGGGTTTATACGTGAAAGATGGAGGATTTTGTCTTAGGGGAAGACAGTAAGTTAATATATATTATTTATCGCGACAGTTTCCATATTAAACTCAATAAAGCCATTTATGTTTTCCGTTTACTTCTTATTTAAAAAAATATTTAGATATCAACGAGATATTGAGGGTGATTCAGCCCTGCTCTACATTTTCGGAAGTCCGTACATCTTGGAGCATTGTTGCCGTTAACTTGAACTTGCCACACGAAGATCAACAGCAAATTGCCGCTACAGTGACTGCTAACAATCCGTTCCAAGTGATGCAACAAATGTTGTACAAGTTCAAAAGTAATAAAGGAAAAAAGGCAACATTTGGCGTATTGATTGATGCGCTAAAAAGCGCGAGACTGAATGAAATGGCCGAGGAACTACAAAATCACACATTTCAGTCCTCCGTCCGCAATCAGAAACCAATGAGCTCAGCTACTGTTACATTTCAGCGATCCATTGCATCAGCATCCCCAGTTGTTCAAGTTGAGAATAAGGATTGCTTATTTAAGGGTTTCTGGGGAACTCGACCCATCATAGATAATTTGCACCAGGTTGATACGAAATATCTGCTGAATGTCAATGTCATCCGGCCACGGACAGCCATGAACTTTCATGACGTAATAATTTCTGATAGTTTACCCTTGAATATATTTTTACGAAAAATTGTACATTCTAATTTAATGCACCGCTTCTTTTTGCAGGATGACTACAAACTTCCAACAGGATTTAAGGGCATGATACTTGTCGCGAAAATAAGTAACGGTCTTGGTGGGTGAAGGGAGTCTCACGTTCCCCCGATTTCCAGGCGCTGGAATTGGGCACGGCATGGACGCACCATGCGGAACGCATTTGTTTAACATGTGAATGTGTGCTGGACACGAGGTCCAGCACACCAAGTTCAATGTAGTATCGAGCTCCGCCACCACCAAACCAAACACTCTCTTCCCAAGTCTTGCCGTGAGCACAACTAAAAGCTACTGGCTGCTGCGGCAGCAGTAGCAGTAAAAGTATATTTGTTTGTCTTGGCCAAGTGGCCCTTGTAATTAAATGTACAAATAAAGTCAGTCAAGTTAATTGTCAAGTTAATTGTCTTGTGTCATGTGTCAGGTCATTGTTTTTATGTCAGCGTCGTTGGTCCTGTGATCCGAACCTCATCTGAGATGTAGTTAGTTTGTGGAAGTGGGCGATAGTTAGGTGGCACCGGGGCATACGGCATCCCCACCGCATCAAGTACCTGACCTCGCAGACCGTTTCCCAACATTTATGGCGAACCTGCCAGGATCAGCGACGTGACCTCTGACCTGCCCAACCAGTTTTCTTGTGTTTTAAGTGAAACGCCCCTCCATGTGTGATTGGAGGGGGCGTAAAAGCCACGGCACGGAGAGAGTCTCCTCATCATCAGCAACACCACCACAACAACAAAAGAAGAGGAGCACCACAAAAAACGATAAAGTGGGGGCATCATCCTCTCAGTAGAGGTGGAAGCAGTGAGGTGGGGATTAGGCGCCATCGTCATCCAAGGCTGAAGGAGCCCAGCCATGAGGTCATCGAGGATCAAGTGGGGGGTAGCCAACTCCTGTCAGCGGCGGTGGTCAGCATCACAAAGGAAGGCGGTTGTGGATGAAAGTCGTCCACCGTGCTCACCGTCACCAACTCCATCAGGGAGTCCAGTTTTGGTGTCCAGAGAGACACCCCAGCATCATCCTCATCAGTACCACCAACAGAAGCAGCAGAGGAGGAGCACCACCAAAAAACGATAATGGTGGGGGCAACAATCCTCTCAGAGGTGGTGGTAGCAGCGCCATCATCCCAGGTTGCTGAAGGAGCCCAGCCATGTGGTCAGAAGGGTCAAGTGGGGGGTAGCCAACTCCTGTCAGCGGCGGTGGTAGCAGCAACAAAAATGTACAGGGCTGTCTAGGATGAGTCCTTCACCGAGTTCTCCGACATGTGCCTATCCCGGGCACCAACGGTTTTCGCGTCAGCCGAAACGCGGCTGCACCTCATCTACGGGGTCGTCCTGGAGGATGACCACAGACCGAGATGTGAGTGGGGGAAAGGGTTGCGGCCACCTCCACCAGGTGCACGGATGCACAGGCATCAAAATAAAATTAGCTCCGTGTAGGAGCACCGTCAGTGGGCATCAGGCTCACCAGCACCGACGACGAGTTCCAGGATGGAGTCGTCACAACGTGACCAACAGGGTCACCCAGCTTACGGTTTCCGTGTCAGCCGAAACACGGCTGCATCTCATCAACGGGGTCGTCCCGGAGGATGACCACATACCGAGATGTGAGTGGGGGAAAGGGTTGCGGCCACCTCCACCAGGTGCACGGATGCACAGGCATCACCACCAAAATTAGCTCCGCGTTGGAGCACAGTTTTGTGGGCATCAGGCTCACCAGCAACGACGACCTCCAGGAGGAGTCGTCCCATTCGTGACCAGTAGGGTCACCCAGTTTCAGCTCCCAGTGAGCAAGGTTATCGTGTCAGCCGAAACACGGCTGCACCTCACCAACAGTCGTCCAGAACAGGACAACGGGGTGTGAGTGGGGGAAGGGTTGAGGCCGCCTCCACCAGGTGCACGGGTGCACAGGCACCACAACAAGTTCTGCTCCAATGAGGAGCCATGATAAGCCCACCAGCGACACAACAGCAATTAGAGTAGCGGCGTGAGGAGAGCGTCTCCATCACCATGACAACCGCCACAGAAATTAGTGTGGGGGAAGTTACGGCCTCACCGCCACCAATGTCAAGTTCCTGCTCATCGGGATTCCGGGCTGCACCTCGCCCAAGTAGCTGCGGTCCAGAGGAAGCAGCAACGCGAGCGTGGAGACCAGGTCGAGGCCCCTCCACCAGGTGTAGCAGCGTGGGTCCAGTGAGCAACAGAATCCAGTGCGGGGGATGAGGTCCTCCATGAAAGTAAAGCTCCGTGGGAGCGCCGTGTCCAGCAGAGGCACCAACGCCAGCAGCAGCAGCGGGGTGAGCAGTCACCATGGCAACCGCCGAATAAGAATAGTGTGGGGGAGGCAGAGGCTTCACCACCAGCAACAAGTTCCTGTTCCGGAGGATGAGCGTGAGCATCTCGCCCAAGTAGCTGTCGTCCAGAGGAAACAGCAGTGCGAGTGTGGAGATCAAGTTGCGGCTCCGCAGCAGTTGTGGGCAGCGTAATCCAGATGTGGGGGATGCGGTCCTTCACGACGTCGGGGGTGCAGGCCTCCACGAAGACCACCGCAGGGTGGCACAGTAAATGCTCTCCCATCAGGGGATCCGAGCCAACGGGGATGAAGTCCTCAAGTCCGAGTCGGGGGTGCAGGCCTCCATAAAGACCACCACAGGTGGCACACAGCAGAGGCTCTCCCATCAGGGGATCCGAGCCAACGGGGATGAAGTCCTCAAGTCCGAGTCGTGGGTGCAGGCCTCCATAAAGACCACCACGGGTGGCACACAGCAGATGCTCTCCCATCAGGGGATCCGAGCCAACGGGGGATGCGGTCCTCCACAAAGAAGGCAAGGGATGCGGAAGCCAAAGAGCGAGCCGAGGAAGACGTCCTTTTGTGAGCAGACCGGGATCCGATCCTTCAAAATAAACATATTAAAATTTATTTTGTAAAAATGTATGTAAAAATGTCTTACCTGTTTGTCGCAGACTACCCACAGAGGAGATTGGAACCGTTCAATCTTCTCGTTTCCATTTCGCTCGATGGTTTCCAATCAGCTCCTGAGGGGTACTGATTGGAAAGTGGGGGTATGTCGCGAAAATAAGTAACGGTCTTGGTGGGTGAAGGGAGTCTCACGTTCCCCCGATTTCCAGGCGCTGGAATTGGGCACGGCATGGACGCACCATGCGGAACGCATTTGTTTAACATGTGAATGTGTGCTGGACACGAGGTCCAGCACACCAAGTTCAATGTAGTATCGAGCTCCGCCACCACCAAACCAAACACTCTCTTCCCAAGTCTTGCCGTGAGCACAACTAAAAGCTACTGGCTGCTGCGGCAGCAGTAGCAGTAAAAGTATATTTGTTTGTCTTGGCCAAGTGGCCCTTGTAATTAAATGTACAAATAAAGTCAGTCAAGTTAATTGTCAAGTTAATTGTCTTGTGTCATGTGTCAGGTCATTGTTTTTATGTCAGCGTCGTTGGTCCTGTGATCCGAACCTCATCTGAGATGTAGTTAGTTTGTGGAAGTGGGCGATAGTTAGGTGGCACCGGGGCATACGGCATCCCCACCGCATCAAGTACCTGACCTCGCAGACCGTTTCCCAACGGCCACGTCATCCGGCCACGGACAGCCATGAACTTTCATGACGTAATAATTTCTGATAGTTTACCCTTGAATATATTTTTACGAAAAATTGTACATTCTAATTTAATGCACCGCTTCTTTTTGCAGGATGACTACAAACTTCCAACAGGATTTAAGGGCATGATACTCATCATCAATATTTTACAGTACAAAAAGAAAGATGATAACAGATACGGCGGCGAGGTGGATTCTTATCACATGGCATGCTTGTTCAATCAACTGGGATACCAAGTAGACTACCATAGTGACTACGAGAAGGATTTCACTGAAGACAGACTGAAAGATATTGTGACCGAGTTCAAGCAAAAGTGCATTGATAATGTGGTCTCATCATTCATTGTGTTTCTCGGAGGTCATGGCGGTGAGGCGGTACTTAAACTGCCAAACGGAAAGTCATTTGACATTTTCAACCAAATTGTGTACAAGCTTTGCCAAAGGCCAGATGCCGGGATTCGGATTCCCGCGGGAGCCCCTGCGTGGGCCAGCATTCCCAAGATATTTTTTGTGAATGCATGTCGGGTGATTAGAACGGATAATCCAGACGAGATTATCAATAACTGCATCATGTTCCACTCTTGTTTGCCGGGAACGGTTTCGAACAGGAACATTTATGAGGGCTCATACTACGTGCGTTGTTTGACCGAGGTGGTTATGGCTGGAGCTCATTGCGCTGACCTTGAAACACTAATGGATAGCGTATGTAAAGAAAAATGAAAACCCATTTGGTAATGTATTGGTACGCGGATTAAGTTTAGTGTTTAATGAATGCATGTGTAATTTTCAGGTAAAAGACAAAGTCTTGATGGAAACCAGCGGCTTGCAGGAGCTACAACAACCCGTGTCAACTAAACCCGGTTACTTTCGGAAATTGTATTTCAATATGTAGCCATAGTCTTTCCATACATTTTTTTCCTTATAAGAATCTGGGAAATGTTGAAAATTATTATTTGTCATGTAAATGTTCGCAGTGAGTACTTCCCATGTTTATTGTTCTTGCATAAAATATTGCCTTGATGGCTTTACAAAATCTATGACAAAATACCAAAATTGTTTCATCCTATCGTTAAAATGGCCAATTAAATGTCAAGTATTCCTAACCAGGCACGAATTTAATACTAAAGCCATTTAAATACCCTCATAATAAGATTTTATACAGTAAAATTATTATTTAGTAACAAGTTTAAGTTATTTAAATACGTGAAGTTAATTTGAACACATTATAAATAGTGCTGATTTTATGAATATTGTTCTTAAATGTTTACATATTGGCCATTTAACACATCAAGATGTGGGAAAAACGTGTAACGTATGGTTTTATTTTTGAAATCGTTCGAGAAGCAAACGAGTTTGCTCGAATGAAGTCGTCGCCGGGACGAGAGGCTGTGTGGAGTTATTTTTGGAATTGTATTTTTTCAGTAGTTTTTTTTGTTCATTGTAGTTTTAGTCAGAGTGAGAGATCATGAGAAAATGGTAAAATCGTAATTAGTAATAATGACTTTGAATGATGAATAATCTGTTTCGGAATGTCGAATTGCATTTTTTTAATATGTCAAAAATGCTAAAACCCGTTCTATATGTCACTACATATGTGGTATTCTAGAAAAACCGGAAATATGCAATAACAACATGGTCTCAAATGACTGATTTTGTAGTAATATGGATGCATACTTTTGTCTGGAGTGAGGCAACGACGGTTACAAATATGCAAACACATTTCCAAGGTCTCTAGTAATTAGGTAATTGTTGTTAAATACAAAAATCGTTAATACACTAGAATAAAAACCGTAAAAGGTTTTGTTAAAAGATGATATTGTGCTGTAATCGGTCAGTCATTTATTAAAAACAGTCATATCGGCGTAATGTCAAAGCAATGAGCTCAGCTTCCGTTAGAAATAAACAAGCCTGTAATCAAATGCTGGCGGATGGGGACTTTATTTGAGCTATGGGTGGCCCGGGACAATCCGTAAGAGGTCTGGAGGACGTACATCCCGAAAAATTGATGTAAGTGAGAGTACTGTCATTTCATTACATTTGGGATTTTTACAGAATGCTTACCTAAGTAAAAAATGTGGCATAAGTAAACCGAGATACGGCAATTGTATTTACAAATTTTAAAACACGATTTTAATTGTCAAAAATTTCAATACAGTTAGCAGCCGAGACTAAAATATGCCCATGCATCTTGGTGTTAGAAAATTGGGAATCTCTAGATCAATCTGGTTTAAAACTCAGGAGGCTGAATCTACCTTTAAATTTATTTTAAATGTTTGTATTTCGCTTGTACGGCGTATATGTCTTATTTCCAACATTTGCGTTCAGTCACTAATTAAATCGTATCTCTCGATGAAATGGTATGATGTAAACTTTTACAAACTCTACTGATGTATACATTTTCCAAATTGTTATTGATATCCACCCTGTGTGAATGCGATTAATGTTACTGGTAGCAAAATGATGTACTTAAGTACATGAAAAGATGCACGTTGTATGGTACGAGTCTTGTTGAGTATTGCAGTTCATCTAAATTTAATTTTCAATTACTTTTATCATCATGTATCTAACAATATGTGACTGTTGATAAAAATATAAAAAATTCATACAAATTACATTAAAATATGGAAAAACGTTGTTGTCAAACCGGAAACATTTCGCTATGGCCATAAACAATTAAAATTTCTCAATATTACTGCTGAGCGCAATCAATAGTTTTATTATAGCAGACCGTGACAGCGAAACGACACACAATATATTTCGGATATAAAATGTAAATTTTAATTGTAACTTCTTGCGGTATATGCCATCAACGTCATCAGCACCAAAAATGTCACGCTACTGAAACTCAAGTTATAATTAATATAGACAACAACACATATGGTATAAAAATGGGAAGTAAATTCAACACAATAGCGGTGGTTGGCTTCCTCCAGCACACTGCTAACCCCGTTCTGCCTCAACACATTCATAATCTCAATTAATTGATCGTAAGCATCAGGCATTCCTCATAATTTGTCCTCAATGAATAAGTAGAATTTTCTGTTCTGATCCTCACGGACGCGCTCACCTTCCTGAAAACAATAAAATTCAAATATAGAATGCTAATGAATATATGTAATATATTTGCATTTCACATGTTATTATTAACACATGACATTATTTTTTTACAATTTTGTATTCTGTCTCCAAACTGAGCTTGTAATGCATCTGAGAGGGCACGTAAGTCTAAAGCATTTAGGGACTGCATCAACACGGCTAAAGTGGCCTCCTTGTTTTTGGTCGCCCTCCATGAAATCAGTAGCTGCTGCATCACCGAAAAGGGGCCCTCGTCGCGGAACTGGCGATGAATTCTTGCCTGACTTTCAAGCGATACGTCAAGATTGGTTGCAATTTGTCTCCATTGGGTTTCTATAGCAATGAATGTTTCACATCCCCGGAGTGTCCTCAGCACTTCATTGAAACTGCAGTCTGAAAAATTTAATTGTTTTGTTAAGAGCGCAGCCCGGTACATGTTTGATTGTGCAATATTTTAGCCAGATTGAAAATTTTACCAGCGTCGCCGACGACCAGGTTGGCCATCCTTCAGCAGCAGCTTTTATCATTTCAGTGTGACCTTAAGTGTCTCCAAAATGTGTCTAATAGTTAACATCGAGGAATGAAATATTTTTTCTTCAAGTTTGCTTCTTTTTGTGATTAGTAAGTTTAAATTAGTTGACGCAAAATCGAACGACTCAGCACAGTTTTTTTTATTTTTTAAGCAACGCTTCCCAAAGCACTCCCAACACTCAACACCCTACCTGAATTGTTTATTTTTATGGCTAACCGGCAAATCACATAATTCACATCAGCTTTGTTTTGATTCACAATCACAAGAAAAGATATTCTGTGCACATGTTCAAACTATCCCACCAACATTGTTGTTGGTTCATTGTTTCTGCATTTGCCAATTTCATGTCCAATCCTGAGTGTGTTTTGTAACTCGATGGGATTGATGAGTGATGCCGTGCCGATTTTATTTACGTACTATATAACAAGAATGAGCAATACTTCAGTACAAACTGAGAGAGTGAGAGTACTTGGATGTTAAAAAGGCTTGACCATACACATATGTACATATCTGGATCCTCGACCAGACTTATTCTCGCAACGATAAAACACCACAATGTATGAATTCTTTGTAATATTGGTGATGCATCACCTATCATGATGGGCTTTGGATTTCTAAACCAGTTTCTCCACACCACCGACCACACAAATGTGGCTGGTTCCTTCTGTTGCTTTTTATTAATGCCAGCAGAGACTATTATGGCCACATTACCCAACACATTTATGCAGCAAGTGACAAAAGTGTTGGATACGTTGCGTATGCTATCAAATTAAGATATAATTAATGGATGAGTCTACTTTTATTGAATGTATGTACAAGTTAAAAAATCTATACATATAAAGCATTTACTATGTTAGTGTGTTCAGTTTCATATCACAATAAGGTTATTACATTCACAAGAACTCAGCATGACGACGCCGCTCTAAATTGTTTTTGTGCAAGAGCCAATGATCTTTACAGAAAAGCAAGAAATGCACTGTTGTGTGCAGTCATGGAGCTTGCAAACCATTTCCTAGTTCTGGTATTTCTATAGTTTACTAACAATTTCCAATGTATCGTGACAACCCCAAAATTGTTGTGAATCCCTCATTATCTGTAAATTACTTTGAAATTGTATCCATTTCCATAGTCCATTCCGAAATAGTATTTTCGTTGACACTTGCATTCACACATTTTAAATTCGAGTACTTGAGTGAAAAATTCAGATAATTGTTTCCAGCCAGGGGAAATAAATAATTACATACTATTTTTATCCTACATGTGAAAAATGGAGGCTTTATCTTAGGATACGGCAGTAGGTACTGAATTTTTTGTCCAGCCAACACTATTTCACGTTTGTAATTGCTGTTTAAATACTATTTTTTAGATTTGAATGAGATCTTGGAGACGATGAAAACCTGCCGTATATTATCGGAAGTTCCTACAGGTTGAGTAAAATAGATGAGGAACTAGAAAACCACATACTTCAGTGTTCCCACAATAACGCGGATATGCAGGGGTCAACTTTCGTTACGCCTCATTAAGCTGGTAATCTAGTGCTGATCAAACACGGGGGACTCTATAGCGTACGCAAAACTACAAAAAAAAGTATAGAGCACGCTCGAAAATATGACCTTGACACTATGATAACACGGTATAATTAATCATTTATTTATATTATTGCATGAATTTTGCTTTCAGTTCAAGACGATTCATAATTTGCCATTAATATTTTCATATTTAGGTAGGTGACCAACGTCTTGGCTGAGACTCCAGGTAAAAGGATAGAGAAAAGCCCGCTTTCCAAAACTTTGAACACATTGGCAAAACCCTACTTTAGTCTATCTCCATCCGGATGTGACTAGGAGTGGAATGTTGTTTCAAAATATTGATCTTGTAAGTAGTTGCTGCTTTTATTTTCTCAAGGAAATATTTCCATGTCACATTTCTCACGGAATAATCCAAACTATTTCCAGGAAACAATGAATTGGTGGGAAATAATTACACAGTTTTCAACAGATCCTGGAGCCTTTTTCGTTCCTGTTATTTTTGCATGTAGAATCATAAATTTGATTGGAACGATATGTCATTTCGAAGTGGACTGATATAGTCACGTTGACACGAAAAGCAAAATCTCTCAATTTATTTCATACCTAAAGAAGTTGATATTAGTGAATTAGTGTAAAAAATATTGGTGACACATTGACACACATTTGATATAAATACAATAATAATCCAGCAGCAGAAAAATCAAAGAGCCTTGATCTTAAGCAAGTTTAACAAACGTCCATGAGATGAAACTACACCCGTAGCAGTGGTTGCTCACCATACTATATACCTATTATTTACGTACAAGTGTTCTGTTTTAATTAGTAGCATCAAGTTCCATCAACGTGTACCACTCTTTGTTCACAACGGCCGTCTTTTCTTATTTATTTTCAGTCAAACAAACAACATTTATTTGGATGACAAACGAGAGATAAGAAATGTGTTAGTGGGACAAGGTTCATTGCAGACCATCTTCTTTTTTTCGCTGTGACTGCACGTGTACTACACTTACTACACTTTTCTGGTTATCATTCCGTGACCATCCCAGAGTTATTATGTTTGCAGTGGTTTCTGGGATTCAATGGGTTATATAAATAATAAATCTTTACACAAACCAGTTACTTAAACCATCAGCACAATATGCTTCAGTGGTGACTTTACTATTGACTTCAATAATGAAGCAAGGCTGTATATTTTTGAATGCTGCTAGTGAACTAATGTCAACTTTGTACTAAAAATAAGTAGCTATTTATGGGGTCAGCGGCAGCGTAATGATGCGGTAAACAATCCTGCACCGTGCCAGTGTCAAGTTTAGCGAAATCATGCAGAATAAAAGTATCAATTTTTGCACGAAAGCCCCAATAAATTCACAAATTTGATAAGATTGAATGAAACTGTTTGTGCTTATGTCGTGTAATGAATAAAAAATATATATTTTCTGTTAACTTTCACTGTCAGCAAAATTTCACTTTAATTTTAATACTGTGTGACTGTCGTTCTGTACGCACAGTTTACGAGACAAAAAAATTACAAGACCGGTGATGTCGTATACAGTACGTAGTGAATTACACAAACATTTTATTACGATTGACATGTCATGGTATAATTGCAAGGTCTGAAAAATGTTTACGTTTATTAATGAAAAATCATTTTGTAGTAATTCACTATCCTACAATCACCAATCCCTTAGCGCGGATAGATCTCCCCCAGCACACTGCTTGCGCCCGGCTGCCCCAACTCAGTCAAAATTTGTATTATCTTTTCGTAAGCATCAGGCATGGTTTTTAATTTGATAGTAATGAGCGCGTAGAATAATCTGTGCTTATCTTCTTTAACTGTTTCAGCATCCTGGAACAAATCACAGCAAACGCATGTTAATTATCACTTTTTCTTCAAAACATTAACAGCCATTCAGTTAACAAATTTGGTAACGTCGTACAATTTGCTCAATTTGTCCAGTGACGAGGATTTTTCTGGAGAGCAAAGCCTCCTTTAAATCATCATTCCAAGTCGTTTCTCTGATCAAGGAGTTCATGCGTCTCCGAATGTGCTGTCTCTTTCGTTCAGCACTAGTAGCCCAACGAAAGTTATCTTCAGCAGTAATGTTATCAACGGCCGATGGGTAGGTAGGTGTATTCCTGACACGTCCTTGGAACTCTGCCCTTAAGGCATCCGCTAGAGCCAATAGATCCAATTCGTCCAGTGTTGTCAGCAAAACTTGCAGTGTGGCCTCTTTGCTTTTTTTATCACGCCAACATCGAAGCACATCTTGTATTAAAGTGCAAAGGTCATTATGCCCGTATGTGCGGCGTATCCTGTTCTGTTCCAACATGCTTACTCCCTGAAAAGTCGCAATTTCACTCCAACGGTCTTGTAAGGAGCAGAAGGTTGGGCACCGTCTCAATGTCTTTGTGACGTTTTCTATGCTGCAATCTGAATTTTATTTTTCTAGATAATTACAAATTAACTAGTTTATCCGTACGACTAAAAATGAAAAATTGTAAAACTTGCCATCGTCTCCCACGATCAGGTTGGACATCCTTCACGAGTTACTTGAAAGTGGTCAAATCCTTTTTTTGTACTTATTGTTTTACAGTCAATGTTGCTAAATAATTTGACATGTTAAAAAATAACGGAATGTTAGCTAAAACAAACTAACCTCTCATCATCAACAATTAATGCAATCACCTTTTTTATATGACTATAGTGAAGCTCGTACGCAACAATTGTAAAAAAGCCTGATTTAAACTTTGTAATTGATGTTTGTATAATTTGAACAAGCTAAGATACACATTTTTTATCTCGGCTTTAATACTTGTTGGATCGCTTTGTAGATGCGCCAAAAACTCTCGTTTCTCTCTGCGAATGACTATTACTCTATTGCCCCAATGTAACAAAACGTACTAGATACACTTTTGAAGTGTAAGTCGAGTTCAATTAAACAAAGTATCGTTTGTAAGCAAATTTTATACGGAGAATCCGAATATGTACTTTATTTGCTGTAAAACTTATGTAAAAAAGTAGCGCTTGACAAGTGAAGTTTAAAATTTGGATTCTAGTTAAATTGTATATTGGAAAATATCAAATTTGAGACGGAGATTTTAAATATTAAATCCAATTTTACGTAAAGTTAGCTACTCTGACTTGTACATTATTCACTGAAAATAAAAATGATTCACATGTTTGGAATCTACGCATCCGATTTACTTAAGTCCGATATATTGTAGTTCAAAAACACATGTTTCATATTCAGATGTACAGACGAACAGACCGACACTGTCTTTAGTCAAAAGTAAGTTTTACACCAAACTGATTGTATATTCGTGGATCCAGGCTATTGTTCGGTCCAGAATTACGCCACGGACAATCCTTACCCGGGCATTTGTGCGGTCGGATATTTTTTCGGCCGGACTATTCTTCGACCGGACTTGAGTTACATGGCAAATATTTTCATACACATTTTTTTTCATTCATGCAAATTTTTCCATTTTCCACTTTGCATAATTGCATACAACATACTGAGATGAGATAAAGTATGTCAGTTTATACATGCAGCTGCGGTTGGTAATCCCAACAATACTTTTTTCCCATCCATATGCCTTTAACTGCTTTAACATTTTAATCGTTAATCACAATTAAAATATATAATTAAAATTATTAAAATGTCTCAGTCAACACCATCAAAACGTGAAAAACGACCTTTGCGACATGATAATAGATTGTATTATTATCAATCTGAAAGTTCTGTCAGTGTGCATTTTCGCAGTGTGCATTTCGATTTAATTAAAAGTTGCACAAGCAGTTTATCGGGTGAGGTAGCTAGTGACATGACTGATTGGCTCGACTATTTTAAGTGAACTTATGTAGGTTCGGTTTATGTTCAACCGACTTATAAAATTGTTTTTTGGAATGTACATGATAGGGTGATGGCAAATGTTGCGAGAACAAATAATAGTGTTGAGGCAAGGAATAGGAGAATTTCATGTTTAGCCGAAGGATCACACCTCCCTTTCTACAAACTTGTAGATTTAATTCAAGGTGAGCACAAAGTTACACAGGTTATATTGGCACAACGAAGAGCCGGCGATGCACCAAAAGAAATAAAATATAAACAACAATTGCTCAACCTGCGAATATTACGTTTAGTTCAGAACTATAACAAAACTGAACTTGAAGATTTTATCGTGGGATAGCCTCTAATATGAATCAATTAAAAGGGACTAGGCTCCGTACAAAGCGAAAATTAGGCGATTCCGGTACGGAAAGTGAAGCGTCTGATAATGAAAATGACGCCTCAGATGTGCCCGCTCCATTGTTGCAAAAACGTGCGCGAACAGCAATGACTGTTAGTACCACTAATACCGATATAAAATTAACACAGCGCGTTCACGAAGGATTTGACCAACAATTTAGCACAGCTATTGTTAGTAGAGGTCGCAAAAAGCGATTCAATTTCAAAAGGGGACGTAATACAAATGAATAAATTATAAACAGCATGTACCATAATTGTGTCAATAATGAGTTGTTAAATGAATGGAAGTAATAAACGGTTGATTTTTGAAAATGGAAGTGTGTGTAAAATGTTGTACGTTGAAATAATATCCACCGAAAAATTTGTCATATGTAACATGAGTCCGGTAGAAGAATAGTCCGGCCGAAAAAATGTCCGACTGCACAAATGCCCGGGTAAGGATTGTCCGTGGCGTAATTCTGGGCCGAAATATAGCCACCAACCCGTATATTCGGATTCTACTCACAAAGTTGCCCTAAATTCCATATTTCATTTTCGTCAACGCGACTTACACTTCAAAAGTGTACCTAGTTAGTAGATCAAATGCATTCAGATATAGGCTATCCTAGACGGTGGACTTCAGTGCTATTTAGCCATATGTTTGTTTAGTTTTAGGTATACATAGCATCATGAAAAACCTGTGTGTGGGCATGACCAACATGAAAATGACAAATGCGTACTAGTGTTTGCACGTCATTTTTCCCTTGACTAATCATCTTGTGGAATTAGTAGCAACAACTTCTATACCAATTGAGCAAGCAAGATTATTATACTGCGTTGGTCATCCTGGAGAAGACAAGCACTACTAAGTAAGCCATCAAGCGATGGAAATATTTTTTGATGCACAATTTAATTCCAACTACATGTGAATTTTTTTGTATGGATGAATGGGCCTCCGCAATAACATTGTTAATGGAGGCATTGGATCCTGGAGGATATGAAAGCCACACATTTGTGCGGTATGGAACTGTTTCGTAGTAAAGCAATGGCATATAAAAAATAATTCCTGTTAGTGGATGGTGAACATATTCTCATCGATCAAGACCACGCTCTCAAGAAGGTGATTACCTATACTGAATATTGTTTGTGAGACTGTCTTAAAGTTAGTTTGAACATTCTACTAACAAATGGATGTACATAAGAACAAAAAAGGCGTCGCATGGCCCATTACAGGAACGCTTTGTTTATCAACATTTATTTACTATAAGGTGTGGTACAATACACCATATTATTAATGAACAACTTAGACATGAACGTTGGCAACAAGTATTTAGCCACATGTTCAAAAACAAAACATATCATCCCCTTGTAATTACTCCCATGGATCGAGATTAAAATACAACTTCTTAAAACCTCCAATCTTCTTCCACTCAGGTTCTTGCACCACTGGATTTTCTATAGTTCCCAAATGTTTTGTGTCGTGTTCAACTGCAATTTGCACCTTTAAACAATAAGATAATATAGGAGACGTAAGAGACAATACATTTAAACTGTGAGCAACAAAAAGAGTAAAATTTAAATTATGATTTTATAAAAATGTCATGAAACATTAAACAAATTATAGCCCATCTCACCATATCAAGCATCTTTTTGAGATGCATCTCACGAGATCGCTCCCGTAATACTCTGGTCAATGCGCGCACGTAATACGACCCATATTCATCATGACGATAAGACGTCTGGCCCATTTTGCAGGAAAAGCTGACAATACAATTTTTTATTTGGTCCATATACTGATCTGTTGGAACGTCACGGCAGGCCTGAATGAAAAACATTTTCGAAATTTCCTCCCATTGCTTAATTTGTTCGTGTTGGGTGTACTTGGCCGGAACCTCACAGAGCCTGCATATGATGCTCTTATAAAAGTTAATATAGGAACCGTCCGGCAAACTCAGTTTAGCTTCAGCACCATGACTTCCAATGAAAACAATGAATTATTTCACCTTCATTTCAACGCATTTTGCCTTAAAGCTGTCAATAATATTTTCCAGGTGTGCAGCGGTAAAACTTTTGTCTTTTACTACATGGATTTCCGGATTGTATCCAAGCTCCTCAAACACCGCCTTCAGGTTTTCAGTGTCGTATCTTGCGTCAGGCCTGTCAAAGTTGTCTTTGAAACGCAGCAAATTTATAATCAATACCGGGCCTTTGTTTGTAATGGGAAGTTTATAATAGTCCTGAAAATTAAATAGTATTCATGTTATGTCCTAATCATTTGTAAAATTTAAGAAAACAAAGCATACTATTAACGTGGACTCAAGTACATCCAGAAAATCCATTTTGGATTTGGGACGGAGGACCACACCCTCCACTAATTTTTTCTCGTCTAGCGGCTTCTGCATTGAGCTTCCGGCTTTGCCATCAATAACATTTTGATTACGCTGGGATGAGGAGGGAGCATCCCTTTGCTGCATGACATTCACCATTCTTTCCAGGTCTGCCTCCTCTACATGAAATTCTTCCTTTAGCTTGTCAACAATGACATTGAAATCCATTGCCCTTAACTGCATCAGCAAGATGCCGAGTTTTGCTTGTTTTGACGCCTTATTTTTCCAGCTAACCAAAATGCTTGATATATACGCACATGGTTGGCTCTTCTTGTTCTCTTTTTGAATGGCGTGAATTTGGCCTGGTTTTAGTCCCAACAGGGTGGCCAGTTCCTCCCATTTGTTGTTTACAACAAATTTGAAGACTCCATCGTCTTGGAGCATAATGGAAGTAACTTTATTGAAGTCACAATCTGAAAAAAATCGAATTTAAATTACTTGCACTGGAATATTCAGGAATTGATTTAGTAACTGAAATGTTTATTTTACCCCTTTCGCCCACTATTAAATCGGCCATCTTTCCGAATTCCGAAAATTATTTATTTTTTATATGAATAAAGTAAGTTTGTGTGTACGCAATGGAAAAAATATATACTATGTATATGAATACTGAAACATCTGATATAAAAATCAAGTTTGTATTCATTCACCATTTCTTGCCAATGCGAGTAAGTCAAGTAAAGCAGTTGTAAAGTACATTTTTGCAAAAACCCTGCTGCTGGAATGAACAAGTACACTCACCTATGTTCTGGCGTTTAATTGTACTCATCGCTACAACATTGGCTTACGTACGATGTATGATAGTGTAAGCAATGCATACGTAGATGCAAACGCCAAGAATCTTCCATAGAGCCCGGAATCCAATAACATGTGCGCTGTCTAAGCTTAAATCCCGTTCCGACCAATTTTGGCTTAACGTGCTGCAAAGTGCCATAATTTCAGGAGCAAGTATCGTATTGCCCCGGTATTGAAAATCCGTCTCTGGGATGCAGGAGCGCAAAAACCGGAAGATTATGTGGGCCCGCAGAGATGCATCTTTGTGCATACTCATTTGTGTGTATGCAATACTTATTTCTGGAAACAAGTACTTTCCTTGCACAACTTGCAAAAACATTTAAATGAATTTAAGCCTGACTTAATGAAATTAGGCGAATATAGTGTAACAATTTTTTATTTATTTTTGGCATACCGTCAGCAGCAAGAGTTACGTCAGTCATTTAGTCATGGGAATTGAAAATACTTGCCCTGTAAAATGAAGTGTCAAAATAGTTTAAAGTCATATGTTAAGTCATGTTTTGCAATTAAAACGTATTTTACAACTTGTGGTAAAACTTATCCAGGATATTTACAATGGATACTTTAGTTTACTCGAATGCGAGTATGATTTGGATTTACCACTGACAATGAGAATGTAGTCGGGTGCGCTGCACGTGGTCTTATCGTTTGAATACATATGAAATAGATACCAAAACTGGACTCTTGGTGTTGCTTACAATGTTGACAGTGACACCATTGGCGGGACCACTGGTTGTGTCGTCAAATGAATTCATATCAACCTGTTTCCTCCAAGACCCAGAATTATTCCGGGCAAATGAGTACAACGGAATAAAGGTACGTAATCATACCACAATTACAAATTTAAGGGATGTATTTTTATGAGTCAACTATGATATTCAAAATGTCATGGATGTCCTAAATTCATAAATTGTCATTTTCGGCACACGGATCGTTTCATAATCACACAAGCACAAAGCCATATAACACGACTTTCGCAGCAGTATTTATGTTCATTATTACAGACTTAAGTAAACAATCTGGATCACGGACCAGTTTATAAAGCATCCAAGCAATAAGACATCACTTGTAGCTCAGCAGATTGCATATTCGTCACTTGCGTACAAGTGACCAGGTTTTAATTAATGGTATCAAACTTCAGAAACATGTACCATGATCCATTCCCAGCGAACGTACATTCTCTTCTTTTCTCATTACCATTCATTCACACAATCATACAGATATACGGCAGAGAGAGAGAGAGAGAGAGAGAAACGAACTAATGGGACAAGGTTCATTCCAGTAATCCTTTATTTCTTTTTGTCATTACATGCCCAATGAAGACACATTTATGTTCAGCATAGCGTGACGAGTGTATATTCTGATGAGAATTGTGGTTTTGAGCAGGGTTCAAAGCCGACTAAATCTATATACACACCAGTTTCTTTAATCTTTAGGGTTTCAACATGGATGTATGAATTCCTTCTAAAAATGAAAGTAAGTCTGAGTTCCACAAGATCAACAGACCAAAAACTCTGTAATAAAGTGAAATGCATACTATTTATGTAGTGATGGTGACAGTGTCATAGCCATGGTGCAAAATGCTGCAAGGAGTCAAATGCTGCAGCTATGGCGTAAGCAAGCAAATAAATAAAAACATGGTAAACATTTTTTCACTTATGTACCCTAAAAGCACAAATTCGAACGCATATTAAAATGGATGGCATATTTGCGTCATGATTTCATTTCTGCACAGTTTTCCTTGCTTTTTACTTCTTTGTTGCTTTTATCAGTCGTCATATTGATCTCTCAATTAAAAAGAAGAAAATAAAGTACAATTTATTTTTTTCTTCATATTTCTGCACGACCCAATCAAAATATCCTGCCTTTCATGCATTCATAAATATTCCCCTTTAACACCAACATTCATATAATTTACACATTACATGCCATTCAAACAAAAAAGGCATAGACTATACACATAAGTATTTATACAATACATTTATGTACACCATTGCAGACAACATCAATAGCCATGATCCCGGACCAGTTTCATATGCATCCATGCGATGAGACTTTATGCAGCTCACCAGGCATTGAATTCATTATCAAAGTACAAGCATTCTGTATTAATTAATGGCATCGTATACATGTACCATGCATTACTCCCAACGACCGTCTTTTTTCATTAGTATTCGTCCACATAATCAGTATCTGGTTTCATGACAGATAGTGAGAGAGAGAAAAAAATTAATGGGACAAGGTCCAGTCCAGGCGTTCTTTATTTCACGATGCCATAACAAGTGCACAGTAAATGTATTTCTGGTCACCACTGTGTTGCAACTTGCAAGCCGATGCTCTAAAGTGCAATGTAGCTCTTGGGATTGAGCTGAATACACAGCAAACTAAATTGTTAAGCAAATTCATTTCTTAAATCATCAGCATTACAGCAGCGTGATGTGCTCATCATGAACACGACTATAACTACAATTTTCTTTTCAAATTATAAATCAACTGGTTTGTGATAGCTCCCAAGGAAGTAAATGGAGATTTGTGGTGTTTCTGTAAGTGTCAGTGTGACGATGCAAAAATTCTGCAAAGAGATACGACGACCACCTTAGCAACAGTGATGGAAAATAAAAAGTGCACAAAAATTAGTCTCACTGCGCCCCGCAAAAATTCGCGAATAGGCGGACGAATTAACATGGGTGGGAAATGCGTTCGTTGTAAGTTCCATTGTATCCAATATACAGAGCATTTGTGGTGTTGACTTGTAACAGGAGAGGAAGTAGCATACAGAATGATTTGCAAAAATTGCGTTGAGTTTAGTACATTGTTGAAAGTTAAATGTTCCTCTCTTGTCAATATTTCGTAGCGTTTAAAAATACTGAAAATAAGCAAATTACACTAAATTCAATTTTGGAATAAAAATAGGTGGTGCTGGCTGGTGACGGTTGGTAAAAAACAACAAAATCTATTAATCAAAAATAATAATTTGAGTAAAAACAATTAATTTAATTTGTATTTATTTGCTGGAGGTGAGCCGGAAGTACTTGTCGAACTGCTCCTACTGCATCAAAAAAATTACCGAGCTGCGTCGAAACTGGAATCTTTTGGCTGGTTCAGGATACGTACGAGGGCCATCCTGTAACCAAGGGCTAGTGGATAATCAATTGCTCATAGATGGGAATAATAATTGCGCTATGGGCTCGAGGCAGTCCATTGCTGACATTCATTCCGTAGATCCCGAAAAAACTGATGTTTGTGATGGTGCAGGCGCCAACGACGGCCATGGAATTTCATGATGTACTAAAATGCAATGAGTATTTACTTCAAATGCCTTTTGTGAGTTAAAACAAGATTGCATTGAATCATACATTTCAATTCATTTTGGATTTTTACAGAATGCTAACAGGCTGCTGGCTGTGGCGGATGCGAAAGGAATGGGACCAATAGTCAACATATTGCAGTTTGCAACCTAGGCCAATAGGGGCCCAGGACACGCATCACCTATCCTATTTGCTTACCGGGCTTGGATGTGAAATCGAAATACACACGGACGCCGTTCTAGACTTTACAGGGAAACAACTCGCCGAAATTAAAGAAAAGTTTAAAGGGAAAAGTGTGGAGAAGAATGTGAAATCATTTGTCGTGTTTTTCGCAAGTCATGGGCAGGAAGCCAAGCTGCAACTTTCTGACGGGAAGTATGTCAACATCTACGAGTCCGTCATTTACAGGCTTTGCACATCACCAGATGACTGTAGCGGATGGATGGATATCCCGAAAATGTTTTTCTTGCAAGCGTGTCGACCGGTGGAGGTGGACAGCGGAACCGGACACTACTATACCTGTATTGTCTCCCAATCGTGTATGCCTGGGATGGATTCCAATCGACATCGAAATGGGGGATCCTACTATGATAGCTCAATTACACGAGTATTTATGGATCACGCAAGAGAACACGACCAAGAAACTATGCTAATTGTAAGCAAGGTTTGAATTAACTTTAAAAAAAATTAAATTATTATTAGCAATTTGCTACCAGTTTAAAACGATTAACAATTTGATTGTCATATTTTCACCTTTAGGTTGCTAATAACGGATGGGCTGAAACTGCCGTAGAAAACGATAGACAAAAGCCCACTTTCCAAAATTTGAAAACTTTGGCAAGCTGTACTTTAATCTGGCTCTATTGAGAGCTGACTAGGATGGGTGTGGATGTTCTCTTGGGGATTGTCTCCTTGTAAGTAGATAACGTTTATGAAATATTTTTCAAAAACATATTGTTGCTCCAAACTTAACTCATTTTTTTTATTTGCAGAAAATTATTAATTTGTGTTCAATAATCACACGTTTTGTAGTTGCAAGAAAACGCCACTCTTTTCGTGTATTCATTATTAATGCTGCATTACAAATTAGTAGGGAAAGTTACTGCATTGCTTTGGAGACGCATCGTCTGTTGTAGTCATTTTTCTGCCGACAAAATTATCAACGGATTCATATTTCATCTGAAAATATTATTGTTACTGATAAATTCAAAATTTTGTATAAATTGGCGTTGATGATAAATATCTTCTTTTTTGCTGCAAGTATGTCCCATTATTAGTATGTAAACAGCAAATTGATAAAATATGGATATAGTCTATAGTTGGTACTGTCACAGAATGTATGAATTTTGTTAAATTTTGTGAAAACGAATGAAGCAAAAATTATCAAAATAATTTTATATGTCTACTTGATTAAATGACATATCCATACTTGAGAAACATTTCCAGAATGTACAAGAATAAATTTTGTTACTTGAGAGAATTCTCATTTTCAAAAATTACCTCTTACAAAAATTGTAATTTTCATTTATCCTTTTCTAGAATACATTTTGTGCGGGAATTTACTCAGCATGATTTATTATCAAGCGGAATGTGAGATAGAGATGATGATTTGTGCCTAAAAATGTCAGACAATTTATATTTTACATAAACCGTTGTACTTGGTTCTTCAAACTCTTATGATAATATTTCCTAAGAAAGGGTATTTCGGAAATGCGTTACGGAGCCCACTAGCTTAAAAATTGGCAAAAAATTCTGCCTTTTCTCCGTACGCTACATTATAAAATAAATATATTTTTATGTGATCAGTGGCAGTGCCATGGTATGGTTAAAAATATGATAAGCATAACATCTACCGCATTCAGCCATGAACTTGTGGAAGTGAGCAGTGCTCACAGAGCACGGTTTACAAGATCAAAAAAGTACAAGTTCCGTGTCTCACGCAGAATATTGTGAATGGTAATTTATACAATGTTTCACAAGGCATGACCGAATTAGAAGAAATGAATGTGAGAACTACAATAAATACCGTACTGGAGCAATTTTGACATTTATTACTGAAATCTCATTCTGTTGTAATTAGTTTGTCACCGTCACCATTCCATTAGCGGGGGTAAATCTCCCCCAGCACACTGCTTGCGCTCGTCTGTCCCAGGTCAGTCAATATTTGCATTAACTTTTTGTAAGCATCTGGCATGGTTTTTGTTTTTATACTAATGAGCGCGTAGAATAATCTATGTTTATCTTCCGTCACGTTCTCGGCATCCTGAAACAAATCACATCAAAAACATTTTATTTATCTCTTTGTCATTTTAAGTTTAAGCAATCCAGTTAACAAATTCTTTAACGTCGTACAATTTGCTCAATTTGTCCAGGCGCGAGGATTTTTCTAGTGAGCAAAGCATCTTTTAAGCCGTCATTCCAATTTGTTTCCTGGATTAAGGAGTTCATGCGTATCCGAATGAGCTGTCTCTTTCTTTCAGGACTAGTGGCCCATTGAAAATTATCTTGAGCAGTAATCTTTGCAGCCGCCTTTATGCCGCCGTAGGTAGGTGAGCTCTCGACACGTCCTTCGAATTCTGCCCTTAAGGCATCCGCAAGAGCCTTTAGATCCAAATCGTTCAATATTTTCAGCAAAACGTGCAGCTTGGCCTCATTTTTGTTTTTGTTCCGCCAACAGCAAAGTACATCTTGAATTAAAGCGCAAAGCTCACTATGCCCATAGCTGTGGCGTATCCGGTTCTGTTCGAACATGCTCACATCCAAAGATATTGCAATATCACTCCAATGGTTTTGTAAGGAGCAGAAGGTTGGACACCGTCTAAGTGTCTTTGCGACATGTTCTATGCTGCAATCTGATTTTTATTCTAGTTAAGTAACCAGTTTGTATATACGTTCAAAAACAAAAAAATGTAAAAGTTACCATCGTCTCCAACGACCCGGTTGGCCATCCTTCACACTTTCCTTGGTGAAAGGCTGTTTTGTATTAGAGTCAATGTTGCTACAAACATTGAACGGTTAATGATGGTTGAATGTCAGCTGACACAAACTAACTTCTCGCCATCAAGAGTGAACACAATTTTCAATTTTTATGAGGAAATTGTAGCTCATAAATAACCATGGTAAACAATGTATGGATTAAACTATGTGATTGATGTTTACATAGTGTTGGCAAGCGCAGGAAAAGCTTTTTCCCTGGTTTAATAATTGATGAACCACCTGGAAAACGCGCCAAAATACTCAATTTTAACTGGGAATAGTCGTTTATAATCATAACAATATCATTTGATTAGCTCTAAAATTTGCAACTATTAACTTAATTACCATTTACAACATAATGGAATTCCTAGCTTACTATTAGAGTATGCAGTACCCTTCAATCTCGTTAACACAATTTAAAATGCACTTGTCTCATTTTTTGCTTCCCCAAAACTATACGTACGCTATACTATACACCTTTCCCAGGAGCCACTAACTTAACCATAAGGAGTATAGCAAGGGCAATCAGGTAGGCTTTAATGCAGGGTAGATTTCGATTCCAATTCGCTGTGCTTGTTTGCGTAACATCATGAACAACATGTGTGCAGCTCCAAGCAACATGGTAAAGGATAATGTATATCTACTAGCTTTTGTACCACATTCTTGCCCCTTGACTAATCATTCGGTGGTATTAGTAGCAACAACTTGTACAAACACAACAACATTTTTTTATTTTTTATGCAATTTGCAAAATTTCAGAATACAAATCATACTAATAATGTTGATTTAATTACATCCGGAAAGTTCATTTTGCACATGGGGCGAAGGACCACTCCAACCACCAATTTTCGCTCGTCTATCGGCTTCTGCATTGAGCTTCCAGCTTTGCCATCAAAACCGATTCTTTATATTTGGACGGGGAGGGGGCATCAGTTTCCTCCTTGACCTTCATCATTCTTTCCAGGTCCTCCTCCTTCACATTAAATTTTTCCTTCAGTGTGTCAACAATGGCATTGAAATGAATATGTCTCAAATGGATGAGCAACATGCCAAGTTTGTTTTGAAGCCTTATTTTTCCAGGTTACCAAAATGCTGGACATGTACCCGGATGGCGGGTTGTCCTCGTTATTTTTATTAATGGTATAAATTTGACCTTCCTTTAGCCCCAGCAGGGTGGCCAGCTCCACCCATTTATTGTTTACAACAAATTGATAGAAGCCGTCGTCCAGCAGCATAATGGCAGCGAGTTTTTCAACGGTACAATCTGAAGGGAGCATTCAAAATTATATTGACTAAAATATAAATTAAATTAAAACACTGAAATATTCATGAATTGATATAGTAACTTATGCGTTTAATTTAGCTCCTTCGCCAACTATTAATTCAGCCATCCCTCAATTATGAAATTGATTTGCTTACTGCTGATATCAATAAAATAATTATGCGTGTGGGGGTGTCAGGAATGTGTGAAATTAGTGGTGTGTTTATGAATACTGGAGCATCTGGTTATTAAAATCAGCAGAGTAAATGTACATGCATTCAATATCTGTTGCCAATATGGGTGGGTCTACCAATCCAAAAGCAAAGCATAATTTCGCAAAATATCTGCGTATTCCGTCGTACACATTCTCTGTTCAGAAAAAGCAACATTGGAAACGTACCATACACTGCGTTCTTGATGTTGCAGAAACGAGTAAGCACACCCTCCAATGATGTGGCATTTCGGTGTACTCATGTTTATAACATTGGCTCAAGTATGTTAGTGTCAGCTATTCATACATAAATGCAAAGGCCACGAATCTTTCCAAGACTCCGGGATCCAGAAAACTTGTGTGCTATCCAAATTTGTATCGCGCTCAGACGAATTTTGGAAAATGGTCAAATATCGTTGAGATAATTTTACGACCCAATGTGTACCATTGCCCAATTATTAAAAGTCCGTGTTCGAGATCCAGGATCTACAAAACCGGAGGATTCTGCGGCCCCGCAGAGATGAATCTTTGCGCATACTCATACGCTTATGTGCATACTTATTTATGTAATATCGACCTTGTGCACGCTGTTACGAAACCATGCGACAGCTTTGGGAGGGATACTACTAATGAGTCACCCCACAAACATACATCACAGTTTCAATAGATATAGACAAAATGAAATTCGAAATAGTGTTTATACAAACATTTATATTCTCCATTGCAGATGAACCCAAGAGCCTTGATCCCGCACCAGTTTCATCAACATCCAAGCAATAATACTACCTCCGTACATCACCAGACGGCATATTCATTATTAACTACCGGAAGCATGAAATGCTTATAAGGTGGTTATTGCGATTGTTCTGTTTGTCTGTCTGTGTGTCTGTTAATCTGTGTGTCTGTAAACACTATAACTTTCTTCCAAGTTGACCGATTTGGTTCAAACTTGGCATAGATGTACCTCAGGTCAAACCATTATTGGGTATTGATTTTGGGCCTCCGGCGCCCAACCCCAGGGGGACAGCAGGGGTGGGGGGTAATGTCCCCCATGCATCCTTATGGACAAAATTTTTTAGTGGCCTATACGATACAAAATTTTATGCTGATCATTTTTTATCACTGCACCATGGGTCAATTTTACCAAATGTCGGAGTGGTGGCTCCATGACTCTTGCGGGTCACAGGGTCACGAAAGGGTCAAAATATATTTTTTTCGGAAATTCATCGACTAATTCAAGATTAGTGTTTGGGAAGGTGAACTGAGTGTCAAATGTCTCAATTTCACACACAACACGCTTCCGGTAGTTTTTTATTTCTGGTTTACACCCGTCCTAGTGTACGTTGAAGTGTTCTGTTTTCATTATTGACATCCACCTCCATAAACATGTATACTTAGATCCATTCCCATCGACTTCAATTCTTTTCTCATTACTATTCATCCACACAATTAGAATTTACTGTATGGCTGAGAGAGATAAAAAATCTTAATGAGACATGGGCCAATTTCAGGCATCCTTTTTCTGTCGTTGTCATTGCAAGGCTAACTAGAACTGGTGTAAACCCGAAGTAACAAACTACCGGAAACGTGTTGCGTGTTAAATTTGAGACATTTGACAGTTCACCTTCACAAACACTAATCCTGAATTTCCTGATGAATTTCCGAAATATTGTATTTTGACCCTTTTTTGACCCTGAGGGTTTTTGAGCCACCACTCCGAATTGACCGGTGGTATGGTGACAAAAAATGATCAGCATAAAATTCTCTCTCAGATAAGCCGATAATATTTGTTTCCCATAAGGATGCATGAGGGACCTTACCCCCTACCGTACCCCTGGGGTATGGCCCCGGAGCCCCAAAATCAATACCAAATTTTTGTTTAACCTGCGCAACCTCTGTGCCAAATCTGAACGAAGTCCGTCAACGTTGACAAAAGGTATAGTGTTTACAGACAAACAGATTAACAGACACAGACAGACAAACAGAACAATCACAAATAACTACTTTAACTAGGACGGGTGTAAACCCGAATAAAAAAACTACCGGAACGTGTTGCGTGTGAAATTGAGATATATGACAGTCAATTCACCTTCCCGAACACTAATCTTGAATTTCTCGATGAATTTCCGAAATAACTAGGACGGGTGTACAGTCTTAGAACATATTAAGTTTTCGGTTTGTCGCTGGTTTTTTATTATGTTTTTGTTCAGATACTTCGACCAAATGTAAACAAAATACGTTGTATCTGCTGCTTTTTCGTACATTTCATGAATGAAAACGTTGGTGTTGGGTACGAAACGTTGGTGTTGGCGTACAATATCAACGTTTTCATTCATAAAGTGTACGAAAAAGCAGCAGATACAGCGTATTTTGTTTACATTTGGTCGAAGTATCTGCACAAAAACATAATAAAAAACCAGCGACAAACCGAAAACTTAATATGTTCTAAGACTGTAAACCCGAATTACAAAACTACCCGAAGTCCAATATATGCATTTTTGAATAGTAGTGAACCTATTTCATCTTCTAATAAGATGCTAATCTATTCTGTTAATTCGTTCTTTAATTCTTAGCCCCCGACATTTTCCAGGAGCCCCCACTCTGGAAGTTGGGCGAATTGACACATGGTGTGATGAGAAAAAGTGATCAGCGCAAAATTCTCAATCAGATAGTGAAATAATTTGTTTTTGCCATAAAGATGCATTGTGACCTCGTGCTCCATCATTCCCGTGCGGTTGTCCTCCGGGGGCCTAAAATCAATACCGAATTTTCACATGACCTGAGGTACGTCTATGCCAAATTTTGTACCAAATCGGTCAACGTTAACAAAAGTTACAGTGTTTACAGACTTACGGGCACACAGACTCACAAACGCACAGACGCACAGACTCAGAGACACACAGACAGAAAAACAGAACAATCGCAATAACTACCTTTTCAAGCATTTCATGCTTCCGGTAGTTAATAGACTTTGACTCTTTCGTGACCCTGAAAGTCATGGAGCCGCCACTGCGAAAGTTGGGCGAATTGACACATGGTGTGATGACAAAAAATGATCAGCTTAAAATTCTGCATCAGATAAGCCAATAAAATTTTTAAGAATGCCATAAGAATGCATGGCAAACTCGCCCCCCCCACCATTCCCGTGGGGTTGACCCCGGGAGGCCCAAAATCAACACCGAATTCTCTCGTGACCTGAGGTACGTCTATGCCAAGTTTTCGTCAAATCGGTCAACGCTAGCAAATGTTATAGTGTTTACAGACAAACAGATTAACATACACACATACACACAGAAAGACAAACAAAACAATCGCAATAACTACCTATTACTCATTTCATGCTTCCGGTAGTTAACAAACACGTTCCTGGTCACCACAGCGTACCCAGTCTATCCTCTGATGTGTGATGTTGTTTTCATCAGGGTGCATATTAAACTAAATCGTTGTACAAATGAGTTTCTTAAGTCGTCAGCACCAGAGAGTACCAGACATTTACTGAAACTGAGGATATCACTCTTGTATTTATTGTCAACTTTGATTGCGAAGGCAATCATATTAACACACGTGAATAAGTAGCCAATTTAAATATGTATTTATTGTGTGCCGGCGACAGTTTCATTTTGCCGGTGGCTAATACCACAACATAAGAAACAACTGCATATAGCAGCAACTGTTAGGTAAACCATCAAAGGGGAAAATATTGCAAAAGTTTTTTTTTCACTCCGACCCCGACTCCGTGAGCTCATTTTCTGCTAGCTCAAAAGAATGACTTTTTACACAAATGCAAACACAACTTATTTGCTGAAAAATCCATTGTGATGACTAAGTGAAAGCTGCTGCTGTTGTACACATCTCATCAACTAAATATACACCGATTGTGCTCATTTAAATTTTAATTAATCACGATGAAATTTGATGCAGTGCCTGGTTATAATGCTTCGATTTAATTTTATTATTAAAACAGTTACATGTGTTGTGAATTATTGTAATCGAAGGAACGGTTTCTTGATGGGTTAGTAATGTAATGACTTGTGTCTTATTTTAAGGCTTCCTTTGCGTCTCATAAATAGATAGTCCCAATTCCAAGACAAAATAATGGTACAAAAATCCCTTGGGATTACCATTCGAACCCACGTACGTTGATCTCAATTTAAATTATTTTTATTTTTTGCCGGGCACGTACGGGTAGTCCAGATGCTGTTTCATCGAAACGAATTGACTGAGCTTTGCCGAAACAGGAAGGTTTTCGACAGTTCATTAAAGTTAATAAAAAATCAGATTGATGAGGTGGAGTCTGAAAATCCTGATATATCACTGGTGGGTTTATTGCAAAATATTATTGACGGTAATCAACTTTCTTGATGTATTGACTTTGCTTTCTTTTTTTCGTAAAGTATCGTCTACTGAATTAAATAGTGTGCCGATTTTTTTATTTTCTTATAAATGTCAAGGGTGATGCCGATATTAATACAATACGAATGAGAATATGGACAGCAACCGGCACTACCAAGAGAATTACAAGCACAATTTCGAAACAGGAATTTGCTGATATGAGTAACTCATTCAGGGTGAAAATAGTCGAGGACTTCAAAAGTAAATTCCTCAGGGAGCCATGGGCTGAACGAAAAAACTGCTAGACTGATACCAAGTTGGCATCAGGGTCGACATTGTCGATCATCTTTGTGCTATACCAAAAGAATTTTCTACCACATGTTCTAAATCGTAACACGTAAAAGACGATGGCGTTAAAATGTGCGAAAATGAATTAAATGGCTGAGGAACTAGAAAATCACAGATATCAGTCGTCCCGCGGAAATGCCAAAACAAAAGGGTCAGCTTACGTTACATCTCAACAAGCCCGTAATCAAATGCTTATGGTGAAATTATCTTAAACATAAATGTGTTGACAAAAATGTTAAACAATTTTTTTCGTATTTTTAGGAAGTCATAGACTGGAAGCAAAGCTGCAAATTTCTGACGGGAAGTATGTCAACATTTATTAGTCAATCATTTGCAAACTTTGGACAACACCAGATAACTGTAGCGGTTAATCCGAGATACCGAAAATGTTTTTCATCCAAGCGCGTTGAATGATTTTGGTGGGCAGTGCTAATGAGCGCTACTACAACTTCATTGTTTCCCAATCATGTATTCCAACAACGGATTTCAGTCGACATCCTCACGGGGGACCCTAATACGCTGGCTCAATTTTTATAAAACACGCTCGAGAACACGACCTTGAGACAATGCTAAATATGGTTTGAATAAAAGGACATTTTAAAATCACTATAAGCTGATTTCAGTTCATTACCAATAACAATTTGTTATTACTATTTTTGCTTTTAGGTAGCTGAGGAAGTCAGGAGCGATGCTGCCGGTGAACATGATAGACAGATACCGGCTTTCTAAAAAAATTGAAACCTGTCAAATTGTACTTTAATCTACCTTCATTGGCAGCTGACTAGGAGAGTTGTGTCCGTTCAGCCGTAAATTTTCACCTTGTAAGTAGATGCAGTTGTTTATGAAATTCTGACACTTTAATTCTCATGGAAATATTTTAAATTGGTTACGAAAGAACTATTTTTTTTGTTTGCAGGAAATAATGAATTAGTACAGAACACCAAAAATCAAAGCCCATTTGACATATTCATTTTTGATGCTGCGTTACACATTGTATGCAAAGTTATGATATTCAAAATGGAACATTTGCTGGCATGCTAATTTGCCCATAGGTCCGTTTGCATGTCTGCTGTATTCACATGTCGATGGAGAAGAAAACCAGTGAATTAAAATTTTTATTTGTAAGTTTTATTGTTAGGATATAAACCAATGTCTGCAGAAATTAGTTATATCGATGCGGATTGTTGTTTTGTTTCGTGTCGCTGGAGGAATGCATTAATATCAATATGTATATAGCAAATTTATAAATAACAATAGACCGGAAATACTATGGGCTATATTTACTTTATAATTTTAACAACCACTGAGAGACTGATGATAATTGAAAAATGTGCAACATTGAGAAACAATAAAGTGTTGTCACTTTGTAAAAACACCAAAAGCCATGATTTCGTAGAATTTAAATTCATTGCATACAATTGTGTGTCCTTGGCAATGCTAGTCGACATCAAATACATTTGTATCCTCATCATGTGACCATCATATGCAGTAATGTTGGCAGTCTACTAGATCATTACAATCAGCTGTATTATAAAATAAGATCAGATTAATCTGTCCGCGTCAGTGTAATTGTGAGGGTGGAAAATTGTGTTAGCATGTTCAAGATGTATCAAGTGCGGTGAAAAAGGCTGAATCAAAATATCGCCAATTTTTTTCTGCACGGAGACCGACAAAAATTTACGAATTAGCGCGTCTAATGAGACGGAAATAAAATGTATGAGCTGTGAGATCAGTAGAATTGGGATGATGTGCCGTGCTGAATTTCAACAATAATGGAATTAATGCATATATATTTGCCATGAAACCCGAAATTAATTTTCCGCAATAGCAGAAACTGAAACGGTTAAGCTGTTGCTATCATACCGTATTTTTTTAATTCCATAAATAGTTTTTATGCGAAAGGGACTGTTGATGGGAACCTTTCTACTGTACCTATAAATTTTGGTCTACCTGGTACAACTCAAAATCAGTTAACAGAAATTTGTAGAGACTGTAGAGATTTGACTAAACTGCTAAATTGAATATAGTGCTGCCCAATGAATTGGAGTCAGAAAATGATAATTTCAAACAGCACAATACCTCATTTACCGCATTTTTACCAAAACCAATTTTAACATGTATCAAATGAGATTTGGTACAACACTATCCAGCATACGAACATGCGCGGACCAATCAATGTAACAGTTGTAGATATCGGGAAACTTTCACAGCAACCTGAACAAAAATGCCGCGCGAAATGCATTTTAATCGCTTTTTATCAAAAACCTTATATGATTCAGATTTACTATGTTGCTCTTCGCATCGTCATAGTTTGTGATGGAAATGCTAACTAACTAAGCAATATTTGTAAGAATAATGTAACAATTACCAAAGTTAGCGACTGTTGTGTTTATTGTGTCAAAATTGTAATGTACCAAGGCTCGTTCAGTCGCAACCACCGCCCCTATATAATATCTTTCTACTCATAAAAAACAACAATGAAAATTTGGGGATTATAATTGAATTGGATTACAATCCGATAAACCGTCTCACCGATTCCCTTTACAGTGTTGTCAAATTTGTCTAGCGCATACAACATCAATTTGATGTTTAAATAGATGCGGGATCGAACAGCACAAAATAAATGTCTATGTATTAAGAATAAATTCATCATAAGGAACGATATTTGGTTCATCTTCTACTTCACTTTAGATGCAAACATGACTAGACGATTTATATTATTATGTGTAGAAAATGAAATACTTTAAGTGGTATAGTTAAGCATTTTATTTTGTGCAGTTAAGTGACGAGTATGGAGAGAGAAAAGAAATCCGTGCATATCAAATGAGGTCTTAGATATGGAGCATTTTTTTAAAATTGGAGCAATATGAGACTTTCACCGTATTTGGCGTAATTGCATCAGATATTTGGCAATTGTTTTTATTGTATACTCCAATTAACGCAACGCCAATTTTGGCCGGAGCGGGATTTTTCTCCGGAGCGGGATCTGAGCTTGGAGAGCATATATCATTTTAGATCCCGAAGGTTATGGAAGATTCTTGGCCACTGGTAACAAGTAACAAAGGTAAATTCTAATATAAATCACGAATTTCTGGAAAAAAATTATTGCTTAAGTATTCATATGCTCAGTAAAATTGAAATCTTCCAGAAAATCTTATAGAAAATTTTCAACCCTACGTTATTCATTATAGGAAACGAAAAATTACGTTTCGCGATACCGTTACGAGATATATATTTTAACTATACTTACACGTTATTGCAATTTACAGATATTTGGGACTGAGAGCTACATGCGAATACTTTCTACCGCCGAATAAGTGACTTCAGACAGAACATTTCAGATTATTTCTGACATTCACATATTTGTGGATGTTATGTTATGTATGGCAATCGTTAAGATGTAGAAGTGTAAATGAAAGGTGCATTATAGCTACGAAAAATTGCAGCATCACTGTAAATGGAGCTTCATGCACATGGGTCGGCGGATGGGACAACATCACTACAGCAAACCCTTTTCATTTTTAATCTTCAAAAATTCCATTATCTTTTTTATGAATAGAAAGAGTTAGGAAGGGGCGGCCGGTGCGACGGGTCTAACTCTGATACATAATCCTTTTCATATTTTTTGTTCCTCAACCGCAGTTAAGGGTTGGGGTCCAGTCCTTGTCAAACGGTTCATGGTCTCCTGCCAGTTGTATCTAAAATATTTCATTTAGAATCTCTTTCAGAAATGCATTGTCTATACGTAGCCATTCATATAACATTTACATGTTTGATTTTAACTACTCCAGTTTCTCGCAGTGCCCCACGCACGAGCACCAGACGTTCGGCTGACCGGATGTTCAATCGGGGCATTGCGAGATGTGGTATTTAAAACTGTATTTGTTTGTTTTTGGTAATATTTCATTAATACTCGAATTGTTTCCCTTTAGCAAGCGGAAATGCACCCTAATCGATATTTTCTAGAAATGGGGATATTGTGAGAATGTGTTTTTGCGATATTTAATTAAAAATTATCTGATTTTTGGGTTATTTGAACTCATGGATTGCATATTTACGTAGAGCGGCATTTGAGAAAAATTGGGGCAATATGAGACTTTGATCGTTTTCGCCGTAATTGTATCAAATGTTGTTTTATTTTTTTCTTTGCTACCCGATTCAGTTTTTGCAGAACAAGATTTGGGTGGGAGCGGGATTTTCCTCCTGAGCGGGATCCGAGCTTCGTTAGCATGTAACATTTTGGATCCCGAAGGTTATGGAAGATTTGGAACCCCTGCCTCCTTCCACCCCCATTGTTCTCCTCCGCATTATGGATAATTTCGAACACTTTCTTCTGAACAGCTCGGAACTGCCAGGCTGCTTCCTCCATCTGCCTATAACTAGCATGCCCTTCGGTAAATTCCCCACTGCAATGGGGACACAGTTTCATGTCCTTTGTGATCCACGTCCCTTCTGCCTGGTCCACCTCGTTTCAGGATTTTCTAACAGGCACCGCATCGTGAACTCTACAATGTCTTCATCGTTAAGGTGAATGTTAGTTAGGAGCTGCACTGAAATCACTGTTCATTTTTCTCCTACGGTTGGACTCGCAGGTCCCGCATCCAGTCTCATCACGGTGATAATTGTTGTGCGTTGCCTCCTCCACATTTTAGCCTGACTCGATGTCAGTGACACCCCCTGTGACCAATGTCGCAAAGCATACCACACTCGGAGCGTCACCGGTTGAGGAGCCACGTTAGCAGCAGCGACGAGTTCAGAGCGGCGGAGCACGAACTTACGTTTGCGACATTTGCGAACTGGCAATGGTCGCTGCCTCCCACCTAGCGGGTCATTTGTAGACGCAATCCGGAAATGCGGAGCGACAAGTTTGCGAAATATGCGGCAAGTTGTACGCGGACAAGAGCGTCCTCCGGGACCACAAGAAGATCCGGTACCTTGGGATTCGGGATCATGAGTGCAGTGATTGCAATAAGGCACCGCTGCAGAGGCACCTCTAGACACAATCGGGACAGCAGCCCTTCAGTTGTCGGACTTGCGGGAGGGGCTTCTTTTATGCTTACAGACACGAGAGGATTGTGTACGGTGGTAACGATGTGGGTGGGAAGGTGAAAGCGGCGAAACGAACGAAGAAGGGAAACAAGGAGGCGAGCTCATCATGCGATGTGGAGGGAGTGGGAGGCGGAATGAGAGGAGGCGTGAAGGAAATTGTCGATATGCAAGCTGTGTCATCCATATCGACATCGTAAACAAATATATGGATTATATTGAAGTGTGTCTTGGGAATATAAATTTAAAAACCCTTTAGCAACTCTGCGAATCGTATTCATCATCAGCGCAAAAAGATCGCATTTTTATGCCATAATATGATGCAGCTATGTATTTTTGCTGATTATGTGCGCGTTTTAATGTTCCCAGTATGACGGAAATCACAGTTTGTATTCAATAATATAACTTACAAATTTAAAGTTTTTAGTACACTAGTTACACATGCTTAAGATTTTTTTATTTCATTTTAATTTCCCTTGTGTAGTGACAATTATTTTTTTCTCAACGCATTTAAAATTGCATCATAAAAATATATATAAATCAATGTTTAATTAATTTCGCAAATTTAAATCGGCTATTATTGGACTTTTAGCTTGAACATGTTGATGGGAAGCAAACAGATGGGAAGGTATTATGGCAGATATGCTAAGCTATACAAGGACATCAATTGACCGTATGGATACGCTATCGTATGGTTATCACTAAAATTTATTTGAATGGTATGTAAATTAGTTCACTAAATTTAATGAGTTCTAAACTATTCCACTTTGGCGATTTTTCATGGAATATCCTTCGCAAACGTAGATATCGTTTCAACTAACGAGAAGCGTACATGATTTGTATTACAGAACAAACCAAACGCAACACTTGAACAAGTTTAAAACAAACAGAATTCTAAACACGCTACAATTACACCCCGGGATGCGTTAAAATGTGTACTTACAAATGATACTACAAATCCAGGAGTCATTTAAATGAACGTCATTCGCCTTCATTACTTGCTGAGCATTAACATTTTCACTACCAACCTGTTTCACCAGCTCAAGATACATGATACAGCAAATCATATTGGACATTGGAAATACATCAAATTGGACCATGTTAAATATCTGAATTAGTATTATTATTGTCATTTACTAAGTACAGAGCAACATCGTCCACGTTGTTGACATCACTATTGTGGGCAGAACTTCATGATACGAATTTTATTCCCCTACTAACTGTTAAATATATACAATTATAATTGATCTCCTGTAATGTTTCGAACTTAACTAAAATTGAAATTACTGGTAAGTGGAAAAGTGCATTTCTGAATTCAAGTCAATTGGAATTGAGTTCCTTTGTACGAGTTTACAAATTACCAAAATTGATACCACAAAATAATGATACCATAATGGAAACCCTTGACGATGGAGATTTGCTCTGACGCATATCCACGGATGTACGTCTGTTGTTATTTCACATAAGATGAATGGGTCCTGAAAAAATAGAATATAGTTATATAGTTTATATTACATCAAAGTATTTGAATGCAAAGTATTTCCGTTTGTACAGTGGAAAATATTTTGAATGAAATTTGATTACCACAGGAAATATACAGTGCAGTTTAGCGTCAGCGAGTAAAACATACGTTTTCGTTCTCACGTATCCCACTTAGTTATAGAGAAACTAGATCATTCTTAACCCAATTGTGGACAGTTTAAAACAAATGCTCAATTCTTACTTTCTGGAAGCATGATTTAATTAACACCTTACTTGTGCAATCTGGTCGCAGAATTCCAACTGACACCACACATTCAGAACTTCAGTTCATATATAGATTTCGGGTAGCATCCACCATTCCAGCAATCCAAGGGCGCTTTTTAAATGGCATGATGCATGAACACGTTACGATACGGAGGATATTTTGAAGTCATAAATATGTGTGCTGGATGTTTGTGTTCTAAGAAAGTCGTCTGCAGTTCCTTTATTTCAGTGCAGCCGACATGAAAGAGCAATTGCGATTCAGCAACTTGTGTCAATATCATCCAGTAAGCTTTATAATGGTTTAAGTGGGTAGGTAGATGTCGGGAACACGGTGAGGTAAAAATGTAAAATTACATTTCAGTCGCAGGATTCCTGTACATGCACTTACACCAGAAGTAGTGGTATTTGAGAAAAACAGATCATAATTTACGATGATCAACCCAGTTTTTAGGACTGTCTTAAGCCTTAAAATTTTTCGGCACTGGCACCAATAAAGCAATAAAAGTACCCAAAAATTATCCCAAAGTAGTGTCCACGAAACAAAACAAACCAACAAACAAAACAAAACACACAGTGTGTGTGTGTATTCTTTAACAGTTCTTGTATGCTTCGACGGTATTTATAAACCTGGCTGAAACAAAGAGAGCGTGTAAAAGACACTTGCATACACAAAAAGTGTAAATGTGGTCCTTTCATTCAAGGGTGGATAACGCCATAGCCATGCTCCGAAATTGTGAAATAAGATTTTATGGCAGTAACCCCAACCGCTCCCTATAACAACATACTCCATGCGTGGTTTCAAATGGCAATGTATATTGCGGTATGGAGCTCTGGTTAGTGGTAATGACACTATAAAGCTCCAGCCGCTTCACTAAAATCAACATAACTGAAAGACCAACAGTTTGTGTTGGTCTATTTTAAATCAGTCAAACAAATAACACAAGACAATGCTAAGGGATAAATGACCAGTGGTGCCAACAATTATTTGTATGCTGCTGTATTAAACATTTAGACGCATTGTGTCAACGTAAGAATAGAGAACGAAAATTCCCCCAACCTTGAGTCTCAAAGAAGGAACCAAACCTATAGTTATATCACACAGTTTGCATATGCATCAATAGCGATTACTCATTTATTGAATAAAGAGAAATGTATTTCGTTTAAGTAAACCCGAAAGAATGACCCGTTTGATAAACCACACGGTAAAAGTGTATTGCTTATAGGACCAGCAAATACGATTGGCTTTTTATATTTAGAACAATTACCAAAAAGTTGTTGAGCATCCGAAGAAACCTTTCTCAGATTAAATTAAAGTATAACGTTGGCTTCGACCAGTCCGTCGCAAAATCAATTATCTTCATTACGTGCATATTACCATTTTCCTTGTCACCAATAACCTGTTTAAATTTGGTGAAACTCCTAATATGATTTATTTGCAAGCAAGTGTTATAAAAGATCGGGTACCCTGTTCATTCAATTTTGCGACGCTTGCGACAAATAGTTCAAATCACTTGGCATTTACATTGTAAAGGAATTATTCCCTTTGGCAGGCTGGTTCTCAGAATTTCAGAACAACCTCCGTCGGTTACACGGAATACAACTCAGGGGCATTGCATATATTAGCAACAGCAAGAAATGGAATGGATATGAAGTCGTCAGTTGGGAGTGTTGTTAACTATATTGGAGGTTCAGTTTTACTTTAAATATTCAATTAGGGACACCTAAGGATCCAAACATTTAATCAATACTGAGTTGCAACGCTATAGATGGCAGGGAAGAAATTTTCCTCGGCGATATCATGGACTGTTCATCTAAATAAGCTTTGGTTTTACCATAACTCCCCAACATCAATTACATACGTCCGCATTATCATGCATGTGAGTAGTAATTAATAATCCAATGATATTGTTATTAGCGTAATAATAAACTAGATTTATTCAGATATAAATTTAGAGCAGTGTGGAACAATGTACAAATGTTAAAAACTATTGCTACGCATTAAGAACTTGAGACTGAGCTCGAACAGCCTTGAAGGCATTTACACGCCCATAATCGAAAAATATATTCGGGAATATTCTGGGATCTATCGGCTTAATAATCATCTTGTTACTGTTCCAGTATTGTTTGAAGTACTGGAACCCATTTGCGCCACTTCGTGCTGACAAAAGATGGGTCATACCGGATTGGCAAGTGTCCGCATGTTCCTTCAAGGCGTCAACTATGGCCTGGTATTGCAGTGTGCGGCCATTCAATCGGAGTAAAGATGCTTTTTCGAGGGCAGGCTGGACTCCACCTTCAAAGTATACGACAACGTTGGATGTCTCCCCATTCTTTAAACGCTGATTTAGATCAGGGCAAACTTTTGACGTGTCACCTTGCACATAGCTTGTGTGATCAGAAATTATGAATATACTGAATGTAGCACAGAATAGAATCTTGATTATTTTTTTAAATCCTACGAGAAATCCAAAAACTACTTAGGTGAAGTTGTAGATCAAAAATAGGATTTGTGCACACCGCGTTACATATGGAATTACAGCGGCAATTATGTGCATCATTCAGCCCAATTATTTTTTATAGATGTACTTTATGTAATCGTACATTAATCACAATCCCAATACATTCATCCCGCAACCAGTGGAAATTGGTGCATTTTCAAAGGAATTCATAAGACTTTCCCGGTTGACAAAATGTCTTAGTGCCTATATTGCATTTCTAATTCATTTCGCCGGTGTGCATAAACATGTTACCATTTGGACTTGCAATTGTAGATAACTCATTGGAACAAATTCTCATGTCTCATACTGCCCCGAAGCAACCTCAGCAAGTTGTAAATACACGTCAGTACCATTTTGTCCGTACATTGAACAATGTACATTCATTCACGAAATTTGCAGTCATATAGGGGGAAAACTCATCAACTGCAGCATTTGATCCTATGAGTCCACAAGACCACATACTTACACTCTACGGAGAAACGCCTTATAAATGTTGTATCTGCGCAAATACATTATCCGATTAACAGTAATCCCATCAGCTATCATACATTGAGAAACACACATGCGAGTGATTGAAAATTACAAGTTAAAGCTGCTGTATTGTTTGTTGAGTAAATAAGGTAGGGTTTGCTGATGTGATTTTTTTCGAATCTGCAACTGCAAGAGGTACATTGAGAAAAATTTCTTTCTGCAGTGTTCACACTTATTCTTCCAACTTGACCGAACTTGAGACTCCAACATTCCCACTACTAGAAATCATACTTCCTCTTATTTTGCATATATCGCATCCCGCCTCAAAGTCCCTGCATCCAAGTATCCAAGTACCCACTCCCCAAGTATCCAAGTAGCCGCTCCCCAAGTATCCAAGTAGCCGCTCCCCAAGTATCCAAGTAGCCGCTCCCCAAGCATCCAAGTAGCCGCTCCCCAAGTATCCAAGTAGCCGCTCCCCAAGCATCCAAGTAGCCGCTCCCCAAGTATCCAAGTAGCCGCTCCCCAAGTATCCAAGTACCCACTCCCCAAGTATCCAAATACCCACTCACCAAGTATCCAAGTACCCACTCCCCAAGTATCCAAGTACCCACTCACCAAGTATCCAAGTACCCACTCCCCAAGTATCCAAGTACCCACTCCCCAAGTATCCAAGTACCCACCATAGGTGGCAGGCGACGCCTGCCACCTATGTCCCTCGGCCCCCCTGGGTCTCGTTGCCCTGGACGCCCACTACACCACACAGCATCCCGATGAAAAGCGCTTCAGTTGCAGGTTCTGCAAGCGCCACTTTGCCAAGCGGATTCCCTGCATCCGTCACCAGAGAACGCACACGGGGGAGGCCCCCTTCAAATGCGACCTCTGTCCAAAAGGTTACCCGGACCTGTCGGCATTAGTGCGCCATAAGAAAATACACGTGACACTCCCGCATAAATGTTCCGAATACGGCAAAGGCTTTGCCGCCAGGACCCTCCTAACCGCTCACAAAATTGTGCACAAGAAGAAGGCAGTGATACTTTGCAAGGCTTGCGGAAGGAACTTCAGAAATTTGGCCACCTTCCAGGTGCACAAGGCACGAATCCACAACGGTGCCGCGGAGCACTCCGAACTTGCACCGGATGCGGAGCCGTTATCTTCAAAGGCGCTTAAGAGCCTCAGAGTACCTTCGGAGGTTCCGGTGAAGGGCGTGCTCAAGTGCCACCTGTGCTGGCAACTTATTCTGGGACGCGGACGAAGATTGGTGGAGGCGCACTTTCGAGATAAGCACCCGGACCCTCCTGGAGGGACCAACAGTTGCTGGTGTGGAAGCAAGTTTAAGAGTTACAGAAACTGCTGCTTCCACGCGCTGCGCCACTCTGACGTCAACCGAAGTTGGAAGTGTGACCAGTGCCCACAGGCATTTTACACCAGTGGGGAACTCAGGACTCACGAGAGCTAACATCTTCCCATGGAGCAGCGCCGGAGATTTGTCTGCGACACTTGCGGACTGGTAGTAACCTCTCCGACGCATTTGACGGCACATAAAAGGAAGCATGGGGATCTGGAGCGATGGGTTTGTGACATATGTGGGAAATCTTACTCGGAAAAGAGGGGACTACTTCAGCACAATCGGGCGGCTCACCTGAATATACGGGATCACAAGTGTACAGAATGTGGAAAGGAATATTCTGTTCATGCGGATTTGGTGGCTCACATGAGACGCCACACGGGGGACAAGCCGTTCAGATGTGAGATTTGCGGAAAGGGATTTTCGCGCAAAAATCAGATGAAGCACGTGTAGGGAGGTGGGGGCATGAGGGAGGGTGGGGAAGGGGAGGAAAGGTGAAAGCAGAACCGACTAGAAAGAAGAAGATAAAGAAGGCGGGATCACCGGAGCTGGGAGAGGGTGGAGGGAGTGAAGGAGGAGACCGGTCAAGTGCAAGCGGGAGCCTCCATTCTGATTTCCCCAGTGAAAAATGATAAATAAAAAGTTTGTATTCCAACTTGTCAATTAAACTAAATGTAATGCATACTTGTTAATAAATTTAACCGGACAAGAAATCTGAATACATTCACCACATTCTTGACTGCAGCATATAATTATTTTATTCTTAAATCCATTACAATCACATGAGAACGTCATTTAAACTTGATAAGTCGCTCTGATAAGATTCCCGATGCATGTATATACACCACATCGTTTAAAATTCGTGGCTGTGACGCAATATGTAACATTATCAAAATATTTTAACATATCAAAAAGTTGTGACCTTCCATAGATCTTTTGTACACCCTAATCATTTACGAATCAACATTGCGGAATTTCTAATTGTCTGCATTTAGGTTGTGAAAGCTTTTGGAACTTACATGGTTACGACCATAGACGTCGCAGCAATAGGGGCAAGGGGTTCCAGCAAAAGACTTTTTATTCAGTCGACTTATAAGGTACAAATAAATATAAATTAAGACGACGGAGCTGTTTGCAGCGATTCAGCCTTTAAGTTTAAAAGCATACTTAACCTATGTCAGGCAATAACTGAGTCATCTACTTAATTCCACATTTTAAAACACATGTGATTTTTCCACACTTTGAGGAAACCATTAAAGGTATTCTGAACGTACAATGTTGATATTCACTTTCGATGCTCAATGGAAAAATTGACATATATTTTGTACATTCCGACCTGTATTTTCAAAGCGCTGCAGTATAGGAATGAGAAGTTGTTTATGTTCAAGGAAACGTGATTCCTAATACATGATATCTAGAGGCGCGATGTACATGAACTGGATGATGACGGATGCTAATGGATTCGACATTCCAATTGGAATTAGTCTATACATAGATATACATCCAATCGGAAGTAAGGTAAATTTTATAGCTGCCGTAAATATATGTGTTCATACGGACAATGCGCCAACATTACAAGGTACGTAATCTTAATTAGTATACTATAATATATTGCATTAGCTACGATTCTCTTCTCGCTCTCTCAAAAGGGATGGAACAATGCTGAATAATTAATGCGCCCACGGCACGTGTAATCTACCTAATTTATAATGTCTGGTAACCAATTTTCCAACCCGTCATACAATCTGGATATTTTGCGCTTAAGTCGCCATCGGAATATTTATTAATATAGTGCGCTTTTTTGTGGAAAATATATATACATTATTAATAGTGTCCGGCTTCCAAATTTCGCAAATTGTTGACATTTTAATTCGATATTCCGCCAGAGTTTGTTGGTTATATCCAAAAAAACAACGTATGCACACTTTGCCGTTAGGTCAAATCCAGCTAAATGCAAAGCTAATCATTTTCGGTATTAGCATGTTTGTATAATTTAACGTGGTAGCTGCTTGGTAAGAACAGGAATAATTTATGAGCATACTGCGCGTGCCAGGTTAATAAAACATAGTAATGTGCTTAGCGTCTTATACATTTCAGGCATAGCTGGCAGTTCACCTCATTTCATTTTCACGTTTCTGTCCACAAACTTCATATGATATTTAGAGATTGTAGGAGAACTTGTGTTTACAATAATGAGCGCCATGTAACCGATATTACTATTTAAATTCTTCTGTGGGTTCATCGCTATGACATATATCCTTAAGCAGCTCACTTTGACGATTAAGAAAGAACTTTTGACGATATGCAGGAATGCTGATATCTCAAAGCCCGTGGAAATTGGTGAACTCTTATCAAGGCATTGTTGAAATGGCGGACTACAGTGCCCCAATTGGCACCTTTTACAAAATTGCTTACTACACCGGTTGCCTACCATATCTCATCCACAGGGCCAGGAATGGAAAGTACTTGGTCAGCAAAAGCAAGTTTCAAAGAGTAAGTGTCACTCCCCCAGTTTTTACATATATTAAAATATTTACATAAACCAAAGGTGCTCACTGTTTTTACCAACCGCACAATTTCAGCTTACGTACTCGCTCGTAATAGCGACCCGTTTGTATATAATGATTGGGCAGGTATACGTTCCAGCAAAATTAGCTTATAATAAGAGATTTGAAACCCCATTTGATCCTATCCTCTACTACAAGACGCTCAAATCGGCCATAAGAGTATTTGCGGACGTAATCTCCGTCACTACTCTGTACCGGAATCCGCAGCGGCACATCAACTTTTTGAAAGCAATCGCAGCCGTCCACAGAAAGTTGGATTTCGGTGGACCGGGCAGAATACGTAAAATGGTTAGGCTTAAGCTATAAACAAGGAAAGATAATGTGACAACATTGATTTTACATTGCTCTTTAAAACTGTTTCATTACTCTCAATTGCAGATATGCTCTCAAAAGTCGGCGATATTTGTATTCTGCGCATACCTGTCTGCGATGGCGATCATCCCCATTTCTCTCGGCGCATGTTTTGGTAATTCAGCTTACGTGTACAAGTTGTTGGCAGAAATTCTACTCTGGTTTCAATACGATTCCCAGAAAAATCCTGTGCCTGACTGGTTCCTAGTTAGGCAAATTGTATGGAGGATCGTCATCTGGGTGACCTTTGTGATTGCTAACTTGATGTCAGTTTATACTTTAAGCATTGTCTTCACGTTTTTTGTTTATTTCCGTTTGGGGTCTCTTTTCTCTGCTAACATTAGTTTTACACAAGACGACATTGAGCGATCAGTACGATTGTACAGAGTGCTTTGTAGATTAATGTGGCGGTACGATGATCTGTTTGGACGGTTCGTGGTCCTCATGGTTTTGTTTGACGCACTCAATATTTCCATTTATTTCATTTTGCCGCTTGACTCGTTTGAATCTACAGTTCCAGTTAAAATCTACCTTGGCTCCTATTTTGCTGCGATAGTTATGAAGAACATGTTTGCATCGCTCTTCTCTCAAAAGGTGAGAAGAGGACAGGAAAATTATAATGTTTATAGCATTCATATTATTATTGAAGTTTATGGGATTAATTTTCAGATGATGAATATCCGTATAATTCTGAAGGACAAAGTATTATTGGACTCAAGCCGTCAAAATGTACTTGTTCTGGTGAAGCATTGGACTAATAATAGGACGTGTTGCATTCGCGCTTGTACATTTCCCATCAACATTTACTCCATGTGTCTGGTACGTTTTAAATGTTCTGTTGAAAACTTAAGTTGACACACGTCCATTGACGTGTCATATATTATATGGTATTGGTAAATAGTGTATGATGTTATAAGAACAATGAATGTTTCTCTCAATCTTCAGTTGATACTACACACACAGACTGTGTTTCTTTTATCCGCGACACCTGCCTGCCAATAGCCAGTAAACAGATGTATCAATTTGTCACAAATTTTGGCGGTCGCCATATTTTGAACATTAGAATTACTTGGACTACATCCATAACGCGTGCAAAAAATAAAATTGTACCGGAAAATTTTTAATATACAATTCACCTTAATGTTCGAATAAACTCATTTATTGTCTTACGGAGAATATTCCCTCATTGCATTTGTATATCACGAATTACCGGCATTGATCCTTCCTCAGTTTAATTTCGTATTGGAAGAACTCTGAATAATTTACGCATCCATCTCTCAAGTACTATCAATATAATGTATACCAATATAGGTTTTTATCGATTTTCAAACCAACAAGGAAGTGTAGATAATTTACGATATTGCAAGAAGCAGTTCTTCATGATCCATGAAATGCAAAATGAGTTGAACTCTCTTATAGTAATACAAATAACTCTTAGATCAATTGCTCTTGATAATTCAATCACACAAAAACATGGAAGTAATCATTCGCAAAGGTGTGATGAGTATATACACGTATCATATACGTGATTTATAACAAATTTGCAATTTATTTCATCGCCGCAACATATCATCAAATAAAAATATTTTCAAGTTGAGCAAAATTATCTTGAAAATATGGATAGTTGGAATTCATATTTGCTGGTTGTGGTGATGGATCTCTTTGATACGCAATACATAATTGGCATTTCAATAGCTGAGAATATGATATCGGATATTCGCAATACCGATTAATATACTAACAAATTTCACTATAGTTCCATGAAGCATATATGTATGTACTCTCGTCATATTCACATATGAAAAATTACCCTAAATTACTCTTCCTGAAGTTTTAATAATATCGAAAGTGCTCTGAATAATATAAAAATCCACAGCACCAGTAATCTACATGTATGATATTTAATCGAGTATTCAACAAGCTAGGAAGTGTAGAGAAGGTAGCCCATTACATGCACCAACTCAGAAGTTTAACTGAAATGGAAATCGAGCTGAGCTTTGTTGGAGAAATGATTTAACCATCCCTTAATCTGCATTTGATAATTTTATAACGGAATACATTTTGCATACAAAAGTGACCATTCATTTCCTCAGTCAATGCAAATGAAAAAGTAAAACAAATCAAGAATATCCAAAAAATTTACTCTCCATCATTCTGGGTAAGTGTTTGAAGACTTTATATCACATCATCAATAGCTTTAGTTTTTTCTCGGAGTTATTTTTGAACGAAATGTTTGCAGGAGCATTAAAAATCAGACTTACGTCGGTTGGAAAGTTTCTCGGACTATTTGTTTAGCTGGATTCTACACAAATGTTCCACAATGACAAATCGCATTACACCACTTACAAAGGTCTACAAATTTGCTTACTACGCGTTCTGTGTTTCTTTCCTAGTGGCAAGGTCAAATGATGGAAAAACATACATTGGAACAGCCGACTGATTCCAGCAGGTAAGACGTGAACACTTCAACCATGCAGATATTGATGTTGCATATAATATTATTTCTCAACTAAATTATAATTCTCAGCGAATCTGGCTGATGGTAATGGCGATCATGTATGTGCCGAGATCGTTTAACAACCGATACGAAGCACCTGGAAATCCGGTCGCGCATCTCAGGATATTGAGGAAAATTATGAAACTCGGCGTGGACATAATGGCCCTGATATTGCTTTGGTACAAGGCAAGCAAGCATCACGTTCGCTTCTTGAACAAGTTGGCCGCTGTTTACAAAATATTCACAGAAGCGAAAATGACAAAATTTGGCAGATTGGTGACATCAAATATATGTGACCGGAGATATATTAATGGTGTATATAAAAAATTTAACAAATTGTTAACATTTTAATTTCAGATACTTAGTCAGAAAACCGTGTTGTTTGCAATTATACTGTACTACTTTGCCTATGGTGTAATTCCGGTCGCACTTTTGGCAATACATGCAAGGACACGTTACATGTGCAATATATTTAAGGACGCGGCTCTCTGGTTTCTTTGTACCTATATGAACAATTCCATTTGTGACTGAATAGAGAAATGTCCAATGATTGCACGGGTATGTCTCGCATTGGAAAATCTATTTGTCATTTTCTTGTATCAAGTTTCAAACAAATGGGCTTTGCATCTGTATTGTTGATTCATTTGTGTACTGAATTGTTGTGTAAAAACTACGTTGCCTCAGGTCAGTGTGGACTGAACAATGCAACTCGGATATACAGAAATATTTACAGCTTGGTTAGATGCACTGGTAAAGGTCCGCACTTGTGAGTCATGTTGGTCATTCCGATTAATACTATGTACTATTAAATATACCTTCTTGAACCGGTGGAAATGTATGGAAGGTCCTCTGTTTTCAAATTCAGTGTGGGATTCCATTTGGCCCAATTGTCCGTTTTCTCTGCACTGGGAATCATATTCTCTGAAATGGTACGAAATGTATTCAAAACCAATCCGCAATATTCCCAAATAGGTATGTATATGTATATACAATCATTTTAATGTAATATTCAAATTATTCACACACAAGATGAAATAAATTGACCTTGTACTGGCTAATTGCAAACTTGTCAGGTATTGGGTCAGTCAAACAACATGTAGCATTGAAGCTCTGGCATTACCTTCGAACTATGATCATTATGAGTTGTAGGTTGTTGCGAATAAATAAACATTTTATGCTTTGCTCGTGTTTGCATGAATGCCAACCAATTGTTCCTGTACGCATGTGTGCATATGACGTTTCATCATTGATTCAGATGATGCAAAACATGCAAACTGTATCCCCTCTGTGTCCCACTAAAAGCATGTAATCGGATATGGATGACATCTACAGCAAAGTCGTCCATTCAATTGTCGAAAATATATGTTTCTAGATAACATTCAACAAAAATATATCATAGTACCTCATTGTTAAAAAAAGTAGGACGGGTGTAAGCCCAAATTAAAAAAAACTTCCGGGAACGCGTTGTGTTGAAATTGAGACATTTGACTTTCAGTTCATGTCCCCAAACTCTAATCTTGAATTTTCGATAAATTTCCCAAATAATATATTTTTACCCTTTCGTGACCCTGAGAGTTATGCAGCCACCACTCCGACATTTGGTCGAATTGACACACGGTGCAGTGACACAAAATGATAACCTTAAAAGTCTCTATCAGATAAGCCGATAAAAAATATTTGCCCACAAGGAAGTATGGGGGACCCTACCCCCACCATTCCCGTGGGGGTAGAGCCTGAAAGCCCAAATTTAATAGCGAACTTACTTTTGCCTTAAGGTACGTCATGCAAATTTTGAACCGAATCGGAGAGGAGTAATCGTGTTAACTGACACACGGACACAAATACACACAGACACACGGACACACAGACACACGGACACACAGACACACGGACACACAGACACACAGACACACGGACACACAGACACACGGACACACAGACACTTGGACACACAGACACACGGACACACAGACACATAGACACTTGGACACACAGACACACAGACACACAGACACACGGACACACAGACACACAGACACACAGACACACAGACACACGGACACACAGACACACAGACACACGGACACACAGACACACAGACACACGGACACACAGACACACAGACACACGGACACACAGACACACAGACACACGGACACACAGACACACAGACATACGGACACAGGCACACAGACATACGGACACAGACACACAGACATACGGACACAGACACACAGACATACGGACACAGACACACAGACATACGGACACAGACATACGGACACAGACATACGGACACAGACATACGGACACAGACACACGGACACACGGACACACAGACACACGGACACACAGACACACAGACACACGGACACACAGACACACAGACACACAGACAAACAACTTAGTCGCATTAACTACGTTTCAAGCATTGCATGCTTCTGGTGGTTTATAACGTATGGATTCCTGTAATGACTCCATCAAAATGGCTAACTTCACAAACACGGTCACTAACTTCAGGCTACCATGTAACGATGGCGACATTCATGTAAAAGTGTAAAAATTCATGCCAATGTTAATAGCTAATTTAATACGACAATATGTGACAAGGTACAACATTTTACATTAGCTAATGAAAAGTTCCCACCAATCTTGGATCACTTCACTGACACCACTGTTAATATAACACCAAATGGTTCGAATATTGTTTGAAGTTGGAATTAACTCGCATGAGTTCCTAAAGCAATACCATTTTAATGTTTTTAAAATATGCACTCATTCAATGCATGATGTTAAGCATTGCTTCCGTTGATGTTTATATCCACTGTTCATAGCGACGATCCACATTATGACAATGCAACGTGACCGGTTGTGGACGATGCACAAATAAATTACGGTATGAGAATCTTAAATTGAAATGACTATACATGTAACGTACGTCCAAGTAAAAGTTATATAGCGGACGCCATGACATCTGTTGCAACGTCAGTATCTGATGGATCCTATCCGTTATATCTGCAGTGAGATAGCGTCACCGGGAACGATGCATTTGGTAAATTTTACTTGTTAATGCGGCCATAGAATGCGTCATGTTATTTCGCATTAATTATATTAATCTCAACTGAATAATAAACCAGTCGTCCATTGTCCCAATTGTCAGTATAATTATGTGTGCACTAGCATGACAACGAATTTTGGTTCCGCAATACCATAGGTACAATGAATTGTCAGAACCAAAAATCATTTATTACGTTTCATTGATTTGTTATCTTGGTTTTGTCTGACAGCCCCGATTGTCTAGCCGAGCCTGCAGATAAATAAAGTCAGCGACTAACTAACGTGATACGTCATTCAGCGGGTAAATTGTATGTCTGATGCATTATCAGTTAAAAATGACGTGAGGCGATTTGCGTAGCGTTGAATACGATATTATAACGACTCAACGGATCTGACATTTTCCGTATAACATTTACGTTCCCTGCGTGAGTTGGTGCAGTCACGATATTAACATGGGAAGACACGTGACGCCCTTTGTGCTCTTAGCACTAATTCTTAAGGTAACAAGGTCATAACATAGAAACGGCAAAGATGTAAAATTTCAAATATGCAATATATTTTTAATCCATTTCAGACGTCGGCGGAGTTGACTGTACAACAAATTGAATTGTTATCGGACAGCGACATAATTAATTTAAGGGATAGCAAGTCGGACAGTGTCTTCCAGTTGACGTCTATAGACCACGAAAGACAAAATGAAGCAGACATGTTTGAAGAAATTCAAGTGGTATCTGATACTAATTCAGATTCTGAAATAACTGGCTTAATAGTGCCTGAAAGTGGAATGTCAGAAGTTGGTTTATTTGGAAACGATGGTGACTTGACACAAAATGGCAATAGTGGAATTGACGGAAGCGCACGAGCCATTCGAGTACGCAGAGGTGGTGGGAAAGGGAAGGGCAAGGGTCATAAGAAAAGCAAGAAATCCAGAAAGGGTGGTGAAGGGAAAAAACGTGGTAAAGGTAAAAAATCTGGAAGAAAGCACAAAAAGGGTAAGAAGAAGGGAAAAGGCGGAAAACGACGTAAAGGGGGCCGCGGCATGACACGGAAAAATGAAACAAACATGGCTGGTGGCGCCGTTGGAGATAATGACGGTGGCTCTGGAGTTGGCGACGTCGGTGATGGAGGTGTCCAGGAGACTACAACAATCGCAGATGGCGTCAGTGGAAACGATAACGTTGGAGCAGGTGGGGATGGTGCCAGTGGGGACAAGAACGCTGGAGAAGGTGGGGATGGTGGAGCTGGAAACGGTACTTCTGGAGAAGAGTTTCCTGATTTAGGAGGCGGCGGTAGTTCAGAGGACATGAGTGATAGCAGTGACTCGTCAGATTCAGATTCGTCCTCTGACTCAGACTCCAACGAAGAAAAAGGCAAGAAAATGTTTGGCAAATTTGGAAAAGATGGAAAATCAGGTGACAATAGGGGGAACTAGGATGTTGGAGACAACGGTCAAGTTGCCAATCCTGATCATTCTGATACATTCAGTCCATATAAATCTTTACGAAACCCCTTAAACGGAAGCGCATTGAACTGGTTCTATATGAATACTTTAATTTGTAAGCGCATCCGTGTTTGCAACAAAATAAATGTTTCTGCACCGAACGCACAAATTTTAAACACATATCCAAATAGTAGCGGAGCAGATACTATATGTAGCGTCCTCATCCCGTCCTCCATTCTATTTCATATCGCTGGTGGTGCGACGAATTCCATGCTCGATATTCGGACCCATTTAACGCCGGGATATTCATACATAGTAGAGCAATTCCGCGTAAGATATCCGAAGGTTTCAATTCGTGAAGTTATCGACGTCGGACCGGGCTTTGAAATGATTGCATAAATGTAATTTAGCCGGAGGAAAGCATTTGAATTTAAATTTATGGTTCAGTGTTCACCGGGAATCTGTTTCATTTAGGCTGTGCGTGCAAACATTTTTAAATCATGTCTGCAGTAAAAACTGCACCTGAATGGTTAATGATATGTCAGTTAGACTAGTTGGTATAGTTAGGCGTGTGAAAAACGGACAATACGCTTACTAAATACTAATTATGTTCACCGCACTATACAATACTTTGTGTTGTCTAGCATCCAATAGTATTTGTCAGCTACAATACCACATACACATTCCACGTCGTCAATATTATCTTTGATTGTCATTCTGCCCGATAAACAATCTCCCTGGGAATTTAACAGCGATACGATTCACGAGAGGTTCAATAATGCGCCGGATGTAATTTGATAAAGTATGGCTATGGTTACACCGTGTCACAATTTCCTTCCAAGATTGGGCCAGTAGAGCTGAGCTACCAATATGGAAAACAACGTGGTTTTGTTTGTGATTTTATCACTCGTTATTTGGAAGGGATAAAAGTTACAAGTTGTAAAGATGGAACTGACAAATTTAGGAATATTTACAGTTTTTTTTCAGAATATGTTTTAGACATTTGTCGAGTAGATCGTAAAACAAATTCAATTGATATTTGAAAACGAGATAAACGATTGGAGCGAAAGGACACCTAAAGGCAGCTTCCAGTTGACACTTGCAGATAATGAAGACCAACAGGAAATAATTATAGACAAGCAAACAACATCAGACGCTATGTCAAATGCCAAATTAGCTAGCTTAACGTATCCCGACAGAAGAGCTAAACCAATGGATTCATTCGGTTCCGGTGTATGAGCACTTCGAGTTGATTGAGGTGTGGACCTGGGGGTATCAGAAGTACGGACACATTGATGGACCTTGGCCAAATTCAATAATTTGGGGTGATATGAGACCGTATTGTAGAATGTTCCGCACGTTCAATTTGTTTCAAAATGATACAGCTGATCACATGGCCCATGTGCTACACGTGTGCAAAGTTTGGTTGAGGTATCTAAACGATAACGTGTAGAAATTGAGAAAACATTAAATCTCACAAAACGACTTGGCCAAATTCAATAATTTGGGGTGATATGAGACCATATTGTAGAATGTTCCGCACGTTCTGCTTGTTTCGAAACATTACAGCTGATGAAATGGCCTAGGTACTACATGTGTGCAAAGTTTGGTTGAGGTATCTTGAGTGGAACTTGGTTACATTAAGATAAGCCCAAATTGCTAAATTAATCAGGACTTTCTTTGTGAAATAATTCGTACCATGCCTATGATATATATTTTTACTTGAACACTTTATTGGGAGTGCAATGGATTGCTGTATTCATTTCTTATGTATTAATAAGTGTTGTCAGTACTGCTTTGGTTTTTGGTTTTTTTTTCACAAATTTTTGGTTTTTTGGTTTTTTCTTCACACACATTTACCGATATAGCAAACTGCATCTAGTTACATTAATCATGTAATATACTTTAATTTCCCTGTGTGCATCCGCATGTTGTACAAATTAGGTGTTCTGAAATAAATGCGGAAATTGAAATAACTTGACCCAATACAAGCGCCGCAAATAATGTCAATAGACTTCCTTGAAGCACTAATCTCTTTTCAAGTTGACTTCCAAGCCCGCTTCTTTCCATTACCAATTTTCTTGCCATATTGTCACTATCCGCCCACTGTTCACTGCCCAACCCACCCTCTAGCAATTTCGCCCTTCTCCACATTTTCAACCACTCACCATTTATTCCTGTATCACGCAGCCATTTAACACGTTCCGGAATCGTCGGGTCTGGATTATTGATCAACTCCAACCCAATCCAGTTTCCAGAATAAACTTCCCTCCCAATGTGCTAGTTTTCAAATGGAAACCGTAAATATTTTGTCAACAGGAGTGCATGTTCGTAAACCAATCCTTCGTTCTCAAATAGTGCGTTTCCACAGGGTTTCCGACAAACTATTTCCGCTGCAGTGGTGTGGTTGTAGAACGGGGATTGAACCCCCAAATCAGTCGTATGTGCTACTAGTTCTTGTTCCATTTCTTTTGTAACCACTGGTGGTGCGGCCTCCTCTAAACTCCATTTCAAGTCCCCTAAAAAGTGAGGATGTTGAAACATTGTAAAGTTATTCATGACGAGATCCCTAAAAGTTTCAATTGGATATGGTTTTCGAAGGGCCGTCAGGCAAGTGATGTTGTCACCTTTGGAAAGATTACTTAGAAGCACTCCATCCAGACTTAGGACTCCGTATATGAACAAGTGGTTCATTTAGGATCGGATACCTTGGTGGAATACCAAATAGAATATATGTCGAAGGCAACTTCAACTTGTAAACCTTTCGAACGGCATCGTATTGTATGCAAGGTGAGTTCATATTGCCTGGTGGCAGAACAAATAACTGAGCGGTACAAAACGAATTCTTGTTTCTTGTCGCATAGTCCACTCCTGCCTGTGATCTGGAGCGATGCATCCAGAAAAAATATGGATCCCCTATAATACAATTGTACCTCGAGATAACTACTGGAAATTTATCATTGTATAAGTCAATGTTTTTGTAATTTACCAACTGGATTAAACAACGTCTGAACAGATTAAGGTGGATATTTGCGGCGAAAATAACACTTACGGTGTGCACTTGTGCTAACGCAAATGGAAAGGCAGTGAAAAGAGAGCCTACACTAAACTGTACTATAACCAAACATGCATTCATGTTCATTGACTGTGTTGGCAGTATTGACGGATGTAATGTTTTACGCTTGACGGAAAGCAGGATTCAACAACGCATGCCCATGCTCTTGGGCTTTTTGCTCAAATGATGAGATTGTACGCTGTTGGAGAATCGTGCTATACGTGTCTTTAAATCATCCAATCGTATCCGCAAAGCAATTTTAATAAAAGCATGACATACTCAAAACAACACGTCACAAGAGAATATCTGAGTGCTTTGGAACACTTGCATAACAAAAATAATTACATTATATATTCGGTTGGACTAAACGTTTAAAAGCAAAGTCAACAGTACTATGCCAGTAGAGAAGTATTCACAATGGTTATAAAAAATGTTTAAAATAACTTAATGGGATTCCATGTTTGTATCAAATAATAGAAACTATGCAAAACAAAGAATGGGTTAAATTTTGCGCATTTAAATTATAGCGTTTTTTCACTCGTTGTATTTTACTTTCTAAAACGCAGTATAACAGCATAAATTAAATATGTGCCGTGCTACAAATAACGCGAAATTGTACAATTTACAATAGCTTCAGTTTTAACAAAATCATGGAACTTGATGCTAGCTATATACAGGTGGCTAGTGCAAGTGTTCGCACGTATATGAAGGGTCAAAATTCTCAATCAGCAATAAACTTATGTGATGACACAACTCAATAATACTATGCAGGAAATCCCAGATATTAATTTTGCAGAATCAATCTCATTTAATGATCAGATACAAATGAAACATAAAATGTAATATTATGTTTACTGTTTCGCATGTTGAAATGTTTATCCGATGCATGTTACATATTTTGCATCTTCAGACGCAAATAATAATTTTTATTTTTATTCCTCGCCATGTCATCATTCGGAACTAGTGATGGACGATTTTAAGTAACTCATCGTGAGCGGAATAATGACGTCAGTCGTCATTATTAAAATTGCAACCGAATAACCCAGCACAAGTACAACGAACAATGTCAATATATTCCCATGAAGCGGTAGTCCTTGTTTCAACAGGTTGTTACGCCCACTTCTTTCCGGTACCAATTTCCTCGCCATTTGGGCACTCTCTGCCCACTGCTCGCTACCTGGTCCGCCCTTCAACAATTGAGACCTTTCCCACATCTTCAGCCATTCGCCTGTTATGCCAGTATTACGAAGCCATTTGACCCGTTCCGGAATGGATGGATCCTGATTATTCAACAACCAGAGTCCCATCCAGTCGCCAGAATACACTTCCCTTCCAATATTCACGTCGTCGAATTGATAATTCAACGCATTTCTAAGCACGATTGCGTGCTCGTATACGAGTCCTTCCTCCTCAAATAATGCGTTGCCACCAGATTTTTGACAAACAAGTTTAACATATTCGGTATAATTGTATGACTCAAAATATGGCAATTCGGTAGTTCGCGCAACCAATTCTTCTTCGAGCGCTTTCGTCACCATCGGCGGGGCGGCAAAGAACAGATTCCATTTCAAATCCTTGAAGTATATTGCATGCCGAAACATTGTAATGTTATTCGCAACAAGATCCTTGAACGTCTCAATTGGAATTGGTCGCCTGGGTGCTGTAAGCGCTGTTATATTATCGCCTTTAAACAAGTTACTTATAAGCAATCCTGCAGTGATTAAAACTCCGAACACAAAGTACTGCGAATGTAGCCTTCTGCTAAAGTTCAAAACCTCCCGCTGTCCCTGTTCCATTAAAATTCCTAACCCGATAAAAAGATTTTTTGCAAAATCCACAACCTTCAGAGTGTTCGTTTTGGAGACCATACAGGGGAATATAAGGAAAGATACAAAAATACACACCCAAGTGTATTCGTCAAAGCAATCGACCAACGCACCAACTGAAATGGTATCTGAATAATGACATCGTCCACCACAGGCAATATATCGATATGGATAAAAATGCACCGGAACCAATAACTCAAATTTTGGCTTCCGTATGAAGCTCAAGGTGGGAATTCTTAGTAGCCACTCATTGAATGAAACTCTCATACATGAAATATGCGGCATGATCATTTGCTCGGAACTAAATCGATTTCCAATATACGTGTATGTGTGATTAGCAAAGTACATTCCTCCAAGTGCCCGTAGCAGATAGTCCGTGACATTGTTGCTAGCTAAGTTTCCTGTGCCAAAGTGTAATCGAAGCCCATCTCCCCCGTCACTAGACCTGGCTAGCGGGGTGCTAGTAGGTGTAGCAAACGGAGCTTCATAAATGGGCCCGTTGTTGTATTCGGATGTCTTAAATCTACGCAGAAACCCCTGTGGATCTTCCGATGCCATTTCTTTATTCATGACAATATTTATGGGGGCGTAATATTTGCACGGGTTACAGTAAAGGCAAAGGTAGTACCACCCCAATTCAACCAACTTTGGAACATTGGGGTCCGGGAGCTGTGCCACAAGCAAGTCGGCGTAAAACTGGAATCCAAGTAAATTTCGAAACTTTTCATTGAGGATATAAGTGAATAGGTTGAACCACGGTGTGTCGTAAATATCCGTTTCGACTCTAGTGTTCGAGGGAACGACAAGAATGCAAGTTCTTGGATGTGGTCTGTCCTGGAAATTATTAGCGGTCCAAAATGAATGTATTCCACCGGTACTTTCAGCATGTGTACATCTCGAGTGACCACTGAGCATGGGGAATCGTGGTTAGTTGGTGGCAGAATAAAGAACTGAACAGTACAGTACCAGTTTTTGTTTCGCGTTGTGTAATCAATCACCGGTTGTACTTTAGTCCTATAAATATTGAATACAGATTGATCGTCCGCTTCGCAATTATATCTGGAAACGATCACTGGGAACTGCTCGTTGGGCAAGTCCAATTTTCGGTAGTTAACCAATTGGATCAAACAACGATCGCAAAATTTAAGATAAGAACTTAATGGAAAATAAACGTTGTCGGAATTCAAACTGCCGGTCACAATCGTATATTGAGTGCTCAGGAGAACCCCATTTATGAATAACGCTACCACACTTGGGTGCATAGTTAGAGTGCCACAGAAATTTGGTATTCAGAAACAAAGTGCAACGGAGTAACGACAACGTAAGTAGACATTTGCTGCTATTATTTTAAATTTCCAATTCTCCATGTCAACTATAGTAAGGTGAACTGTTCCGTTTGTCCGCATTTACGTTTATATATGACATATATTATATGTAGTGTTGTTTGTTGTTCATTTGCAGAGTAATTTCTATTATGATATTGAATCATTCAAGGCATTTTGATAATATGTTTTCAAGCGTTACTTGAATTCATGACGCTGGGTATTCAATTTTGTAAATTAATTTGTCCTGATAATATTTTGAAAATATTTTCGCCCACACTGAATCGTGGGTATATTGATTCCCTGATTTTTACTGAACGAGAGTAATTGAGCTCCATTTGAAATTTTATTGCATCGAAAAGTGGTCAGCGAAAATACTCGAAATGGAGACGTCAATACGTTAAATTCATTATTCGCGGAAACTTGAATGGGGTCAGGCACTGTCAAATGTCAGGCAATTTATAATATAATAATAGCTGATTGATACATCTGTTTTGAAACTGTTTACTTTTGAGGCAATTCTGAGGAAACTAAATTTTTGTCAGGACTCCTTAGCTACTACTTAAACTATCCGATGACTTGTGCAAGATATGTTTAGTTGTTTGAGAGATACTGGACTTGCCATTTTGCCGCGTATTCCTTGTGCAGCGGTACAGTAACCAAATCGTAGCCAGTGTCACGTTTTTCATACTGTGACGTAACCGCTGAATTCCTCCTGAAAAATTAATACGTGTTGTTTTCCCGGTGGTTACTTTTACAACTTTTGTTTGCGATCTCCATTTCGAGTAGCGTTGTTCTCCAGTTTCAGCACAAAATGTTAACACACCTATCACCGATCCCGTGGGTATGATGGAAAATATCACGAGAATAGCACCAGCCATTTCAGACGTTCGGGTCCCTGGTTCTGCCAAATCTTCTGGATCTCCATCGGTTTTCGCTTTGTGTCCATGTTGCCTAAGAAGCACGGTCTTAATCCGTACCCACCAGTCCAGAATTCCAGACGTATAGAATGCCTCCATTCTCTGAATGATTCTGAAGTTTATTCGATCGTAGAAGCCGTATCCCTCCGCCATGTTAAGTGGAACATCTTTCAGAATATGAAGGTATTTTGCCTTGCGCCGTTAATGCAGACCAGGAAATGTGAGCCTTTGGTTCATCTAGTATCATAGCAGTATTTTTCGTCTTAGAGTTTCGAGCAAGCTCGAAAGGAATCTCGGTTCCCCCTTTCCCCGCCATGTCACTGACCAACTGACCACTTTGCTTCGAGTGATTCAGTACCTTCTGTTCCAGCTCATTCATACCATGTGGCAGGTAACTTTGAATCGGGATTGTGACTCTGTATCCATACGACTTTGATAGATGGGACAATATTTCGGACACTTGGTCAGGTAGCCGAGCGTGTTGTTTATACGGCATGCTTTCCACCGTTTCATTCGGATTGTGTCCCATCTGTAATTTAGACAGTGTGACCAAAAGTGTGTAGGTAGAAATGTTGAATTCAATCAGCTGATCAAATGACTGAATTGGAGTGGGCGGAGTTGGATTTGTCAAGATTATTATGTTGTCGCCCTTGTACAAGTTGGCAAGGAGAACCCAAGAAAGTAGATACGAACACAGTATTCATCGACAAGCTGAGCTCTGTGCCAGACAGTCGCCATATGTTATTGGTTGCTCAATTGTTGGTCCCATCATGATGTAAACCAAATGCTTCATACTAATTGTTCCAACTTTACATGTGTTTCGTTTATTGTGAATGCTAATAGACACGAAGCATCCAGCGAACACGTCAGCAAATGTCAGAATTATCCCAGTCCATGATACGGCGTCAAAAGATGTCAACAATTGAATGAATGGGAGTGTCAATCCTTTGTCGAATCGGCCGCAAACAACTATGCGCTGTCTGTAGTGATTGAATGTGTACGGGATTGACATGCAAAATGCAGTAGCATTTTGGTAGTCATCAACTATTGTTGGAAGTATGCCCTGATCAATTTTGCAATTACAGTCATCTGAAGTTTGCTTCATGAACAAGCGGCACAGATCACGATCGTCCTGATGGTTGGCATCGTCTTTGAAAACATTTTTGGCTTGAAACGTGATATTCTTGAACGTATTCTTTAGGAACTGAACGTATGAAAATGGACTGATTATAGATGATATTCGGTAAGCATAATCGGCGTGTTCCATGAGATTCTCTAACCGTTGAAGTTTGTTTATTCTTTCGTGCAAATTATTCAGTACGAATAGTTTCACGGTTGAGTCCCTTCTGACTGAAACAGTTTTTATTGTCTCCACAATTGCATTTTTGGTCACATGATCCAACCGAACTTGCATATAGGGACCTGATCCACCACAGCTTTCTATCTGAATGCTTGGCAAAAACAAAACATATACTTTGTCAATACGTTCCATATTTCCGCTAGTTTGTAAAGTCATTTTCAGAAAAACGTCGTTCGTTGATGGCTTTTGTTTGACAAGGGTTTTGTACCAAGGTAATATAGGAGCGGATGATTCTTGTTCACTTGAGACTATCATTACGGTGTAGGTCAATCTACCGATATGCCTAATTTGCATCGTGGATTCGATTAATTTTTTAACCACATCGTTTCCGTAGAGGAATGCTGGAGCCTTCCAAAATTCCGCGAAGCTTAAAGGCGCGACCAGTGACGGTATGTCTGTATTCTTTCCGTACATGTAGTACTCCTTGTACAAAGGGGGCTTCAGAAATATATGGGCTTAGCAAAGCCATGGCTTAGATCGTGGTGTATTGTCAGTCATTGGAAAATCCTCGCGATTCCAGATACGATCCAAGGTCATCTGCATCGATATATTCATCTTTTCATTTGTAGTCATGTTAGTTGCATCTGTTTGCCAGGTGTTCTCGTATTTTGTAATCTCAGGCAGCGCGTCCATCAGAATGTTCATTCTTGCTTTTCCGTATCCAAAGATCCATGACGTATACTTTTTCCAAAGCTTCTGACGGCGTAGCTTCTCGTCACCTCCAAATTCCATGGGTCCGACTTTGTAGCGTGACAATACCACGGACTGATTAAGTGGCAAGAAATCTAATCCGGGAAAGTTGACTATGTGTACTAGGCAACCTGAGAACAATTCTAAATGTTCATTAAGGTTGCTTATATATTTAACTTGTGTCTGTGATATTTTGGTGTAACACAGAATAATTCTTGGAGATACATCAGTCAACATTTTTAACTTCACTTCTACAAGCACACAGTTTTATGAAGACTTTCTTGTAACACAGCTGACATGAAAGAAGTATTTCAGCTGGTTTAACAGGAATAAGCCCATTATGGGTTTTCAATACTCGACAGTTATTACAAGAGATCGATTTTGGTGCTAATTGACATATTAACAGTATCCGAGCCTATTTGCTAGGATTAGTACGGAAAGCTTGGATGGTGTGACATGAAGTTAATTTAGTATTTGATATTTGAGATATCGATTCTTTATGAAAGAAAGTATTTTAATGAGGGTTCTAATTTTGTCACCACAATTGCTGACAGTTTGGAAGTATACGATATTACTATACTGAAAGGTATGTTCAGTGCAGCAATGTATAACTTGTGTAAGGCTACATGATCACATCTTTTGGAACTTTTGGCTCTGAACAGCTCCAAATTGACGCCATGAATTTGGACCGGTGTTAACCAAATTAAGCAATAATATCTATTGAGAATTGAATTGAACTTTATTGATACTTTAAGCACATACTTTACATTGATTTTACTGGTATATATCGAACGGTTTTAATGAAATAATAGCCAAGTATATGTCAAAATATATTTGTTGAATTGAATGCAATAATCAATAACTCAATATGTGGAATATTGATAATACATGTTTCTAAAAGAGTCGATAAACTGAAGTGTTGAGGGAATTCGAAGCTTTATTTCTGATCACGACTTTTGTACTGAAATGTTGACTATTGGTTGACCAGCGCACACCATCTTTTCATTTCAGGTGGTTAACAGTTGCGAGCGGGATGCCTCTGCTTTGTACACTTGCAGCAGAACAACCGAGTAGCTGGTGTCACGTCCATCTTAATCTGCCATAAACGCGGGATAGCTCGTGCTACATCCAGTAAATCATAATTTGAACTTTTCCGGTCCGAATACTTAATAACTTTTGTTATAGACCTCCAATTCGCGTAGCGATGTTTTCCAATTTCCACGGAAAAGGCTATAATCCCTATCACAAATCCTGTGGGTATGATGCAAAATATCACGAGAATAGCACCGGCCATTCCAGACGTCCGCGTCTCTGTCTTCTCCAAATCTTGTTGGTTTTCATTGCCATTCACTTTGTTTCCATTTTGCCGGAGAAGCGCGGTCTTAATCCTTACCCACCAGTCCAGAATGCCTGATGTGTAGTATGCATCCATTCTCTGAACGATTCTGAAGTTCATTCGATTGTAGAACCGATATCCTTCTGCCATATTGAGTGGAACATCTTTCAAAATGTATGCAGGTACATTGCCTTGGGCTGTTAAGGCAGACCATGAAATGTGAGCCTTTGCTTCATCAAGTATCATGGCAGTATTTTTTGATTTACAGTTTAAAGCAAGCGCGGCAGGAATCTCAGTTCCCCCTTTCTTCGCAACGTCAGTTACAAGTTGACTGCCGTGTTCGGAGTGATTCAGTACCTTCTGTTCCAGCAGATTCATACCGCTGGGCAGGTGGCTTTGTATTGGCATTGTGACCCTGTGCCCATACGACTTTGCGAAATGGAACAGAATTTCCGAAACTTGATCAGGCAGCCGAGCGTGTTGCTTATACGGCATGTTTTCCACCGTTTCATTCGGATTGAGTCCCATCTGCAGTTGAGTCAGTTGGACCAATAGTGTGTAGGTAGAAATGTTGAATTCAATCAGCTGATCGAATGACTCAATTGGAGTGGGTGGAGTTGGGTTTGTCAGTATGATTATGTTGTCGCCCTTGTACAAGTTGGCAAGTAAAACCCAAGAAAGCAGATACGAACACAATATCCATCGACAAGCTGAGCTCTGCGCAAGATAGTCGCCATATGGTATCGACTGCTCAATTGTTGGTCCTATCATGATGTAAACCAAATGCTTCTGTTTTATTACGTCATACTTCTTCTTCGTCCGTTGATTGTGCATTCGCATGGATATGTAAAATCCACATGACACGCCAGAAAATGTCAAAAATATTCCAGTCCACGATAGTGCATCGAAAGATGTCAACAATTGAATGAATGGGAGTGTCAATCCTTTGTCGATCCGGCCGCATGCCACTATCCGATGTCTGTAGTGATTGAATGTGTACGGGATGGAGAGAGAAATTGCTGTAGCGTTTTTGAAATCTGCTACTACTGTTGGTAGTATGCCCTCATCTAATTTGCAGTTGCAGTCGCTTTTCGGTATGTCGGTGAACAAGCGGCACAGGTCACTATCATCCTGATGATGGGCATCGCCTTTGAAAACATGTTTGGCTTGAAACGTGATATTTTTGAAAATTGATCCAAATATACCTCCCTGTAGAAACTGGACGTAGGAAAATGGACTGATTATAGAGGAAATTCGGAAAGCATAGTCGACGTGCTCGTTCAGATTCTCCAATCGTTGAAGCTTTTCTATTCTGTCGTGCAGATTATTCAGGACAAAAAGTTTCAGGGTTGCGTCCACTGCCACTGAAATTTTGTTGATGACCCTGTCGGCAGCCTGTTTGTTCAAACCGTACAGCGATACTTGAGTGTAAGAACCAGTGCCAGTACAGCTTTCCCTTCGAATTCCAGACAAAGATAGAACGAATACGTTGTTAATTATCGCCGCGTTTCCGCTCTGTTTCAGTGTCATTTTCAGAAGGACGTCGTTTGTTGATGCCCTTTGTTTGAAAAGGGTTTTATACCAAGGCAATATGGGAGCGGCTCTTTCTTCTTGACTTGAGACTACCATCACAGTGTAGGTCAATCTTCCGACATGCCGAATTTGCATCGTCGATTCGATTAAGGTTTTTACTACATCGTTTCCATAAAGGAATGCTGGGGCCTTCCAAAACTCTGAGAAGCTTATTGGGGCGATTATGGACGGTATATCTGTATTCTTTCCGTAAATGTGGAAGTCCTTGTCTAAATGAGGCTTTATATAAACATGGGCTTCACAAAACCATGGTTTGGACTTCGGTGCTTTATCGGTCATTGGAAAATGCTCAAGATTCCAAATACGATCAGAAGCCAGCTGCATCGATATCTGCATCTTCTCATTTGCTGTCATGTTAGTTTGTTCCGTTTTCCATGTATTTTCGTATTTGATAATCTGAGGCAGAGTGTCCATCAGAATGTTCATTCTGGGTTTTCCGTATCCAATGATCCAACGTGAGTATTTTTTCCAAAGATGGTGTTGTCGACGTTTTTCATCCTCTTCTAATACTATGCGCCGTACTTTGTAGCGCGACAATACCAACGGCTGCTTAAGGGTTAAGAAATCCATTCCGTCAAGGTTGATGATGTGTACTAGGCAACCAGAGAAAAATTCCAAGTGCTTGTTAAGGTTATTTATTAAGTGAGCTTGTACATTTGTAGTTCTTATTGCTACTATAATACACATAATAATTCTTGGAAATATCTCAGACCGCATTTTTACAAGTTCAGAAGTAGGAGCATAAAGCTTTATGATAGTTTCACGGTAGAGAACGTATTATAGAAGCAGCGTACAGGCTGGTTCTGCAGGACTGAAGCTATTTTTGAATTTTCATTAAGCTTAACATGATCGCTGCGACATGGAATCGATTTCGTTGCCACTTGTCATATTAATAGCATCTGAGTCGTGTTGCTATGAACACTATGGCATGTTTTTGTAGCTGGATATGAATAGTAATTTATTCTGTAAATATGGAATATTGATTGCTTATAGAACAAGCTTGTTAATGCCGGTTCCAATTTTACAACCACGAATAGTTACAGTTTGGAAAAAAATCTTATTTTATGCCACTTCGGGCATTCAATCGACTACAAAGTAATTGTTTTACTATGGAGTTAAATACATACAAGGGTTAAATCGTGCTTCCCGAATCCGGGAGTGATATGAACAATGATAAATAGAAGCATTGACCAATTAGCTATGGTGTACTGGAGCTCCATTTTTTTGAAACTTCTAATGGAAATATTATGTTGTTAATGTAATGAGTGAATATGCTGCGAGCAACAAATGTCTATAACTGTACGTTAACCTCAATAGGGAGAGAGTTTCCAATTTACATATACAAGGCGATGAAATTGTTGACAGGAGCCATTATATTCTTCAGTAATCCAGATGGCTTCATGGTGGCCTTTTTGTGGTTGCCCGTTATAAAAATAAAAAAATAGTCGCCAATACAAACGCTGGTATTTGTTTTCAGTCAACTCTCAACGCTCGACACATCGTCAGTAAAAGTCGCAGGTGGCATGAGCTCTGACCGAAACCGATCAGGAGTTTGTATTGGTCCACTCAAGTAATACCATATGGCCTTTCCCAGAGTGTATGTTTATACATAAACTTTATAGGGAATTCAATATACCGAATAACGTTCCAAGAGAGACTGGTAATATCCGGCGAAGGCTAGCACATTCTTCTGGTTAGGAATTAGAAAAGCGAACTGGGACGCAAGACACGGTTTGGGCACCTACGTGACCAATTGTGTGAAATGGGAAAACATTCCATTCATGGTAGTTAGGCACTTATGTAGGTGGGTTACCCACCGTGAGTAGGTGGGGAAATATTTACGTAGCTACAATGCAAACACAATGCTCGTTGTTTAATAATAAATTAATGAAATGGCTTAATTTGGAGGCAGGATGGCCACAACATGGTATTCTGCGGGATTACGGTCGCAATGACAATGTTGGTATATGAATAGGCTAGAATATCGGTAAGATATGCTAAGTTCCGAGACACGTTATGCTTAGAACTACAGTTCCAAAATAGAAGTCTTGGCAAACAGGGAAATACGTGAATATGGGCGAAGCACACTTCATATCGCAGGTTGACATCCACTTTTCATAGACTGAAAGTGACACCGGTATGTGACTGAATGGTGCGATGAAATTTACATTTGTTTTATTCACCTGAAATGATAATAATAGGGCTTTTGTCCCTTTTGTCGTTGATGAAGTTGTTCATTGAAATAAAATATGTTTTCACTTCTACCGTCTCCCTGAGTGGCACCCCGAACTGAAAAAAGCTTGCCTGTATTCCACGTTGATCTTCACGGATTTATTGGAAGAAAATGGATCATGGAAGGTGGAATGGATATAATGTACTATAACCAAGATGACTTAGGGAAAAACTGAAGACATGAGCCGTACAGTATAAGATTTTGTTGTGCGTTTCCAAATCAACCGCTGATTTTGATGTCGTTTTTCGGAAACTGAGAAAAGTGTGATTATATATTTGTATATTGAAATTACGACGGAAATTTGGAATTTGGGTAAATGCAATTGCCGATAGTTTAAACTTTTGTACATGCCGAAAAAATCCAAACCAATAATAAATATGGATTCATATATATTACAAATGATATTGCCAAAACGCTTGTTTAATTATAAGTGATAATATGATTCATTAAAGTCACTAAACTTAATCTATAACTCACAGATACATGCAACTGTAAGAAACGTCTTAGCCAAATACATTAATTGTAAACACACAACACTATTATGTCTGTTAGCACATGCTTTTTGCGTGTGGAATCCAAAACAGTTATCCCTAATCAAGTGTGCCTAACAATTGTCAAATTATTAGTGTATTAGCATCACAATTAAACAAATCATGTAATCAATCCGAATAACCTAAATCTTAAATGATACAAACACATTAACTTTAAATAATATAACTGATTGATGTGGCAAGAAAATAATGTATAATATATGTAGGGTTCATCCAAATTGTGTGCGTGAACAGAAAAGAAAGAAAATAGTATTTCCGGTCCACTGAATATATATTTAGATATATATATATATATATGTTGCTCGTTTCCCGAACACACAAATCTTTTATTAGTACTCATAGAACGTACTGGTGTTTCCTCCTTCACTACTTCTGGAAATATTTTGGCACCTACTTGCACCGGAAAACTATTCAACACCCAAAAGGAAAAAAAAAAGCGACGGCGCATTATTTGAAAATTGCAGTTACTACTCCAGCATAATATTCAACAACATTTTATAACTTGTTTATTATATTTAGTAATATAGGTTGTCTTCAAAGAAGATATTACTCACATGAGCAGGTATTGCAATCTTCGCTGCAGGCTTCATCAACAAGGCATAATCGTCCACACTTACTTAACCCGAACCGATCCCCATCTTTGTCCACGTCATCATTTAGCTCTGCCATTGAAACGTTGGTCGGCGGAGCATGTTGGGAATCCTGCAAATTAAAAAAATCATATGACTTAAACCATGTAAGCAACTACTTGGAGAAAGTGGTAGCCACGTGAAGTGCAGTTTTGAGCTGTCTGTACAATGAAACAATAAATTACTACACACAAATATCCGCATGTATACACTTACCTCAAATGGGTGAGAATTTCCCAGTTGCAGAAACAAGACCACGAAAATTATGGCAACGAAAGAACTGTATGGCTTCATGGTGCCCCAAATTACGAAATATCCGATAATTTCTCATATTGGGAAAAGCTGCAGATGGGATGGTTGATATTTTTCTTTCCGAGACTCAGCAACAAACAACCTCGACAACTGCCAGAAGCGATATGAGCTTAGAACTTCCACCAATCCGCTATTTATATTTATATGTTCCGAGAAATACACGTAAATTATATTCTATTTAAATGCTTAGCTGACGGTATAATTTGGTAAATGAACATGCTTCTTTTGCATTTTCGTAAGGCCGTGTGGGTACATACATGTACGTACCTACGGGACAGAGGCATTGCAGATCAACTCAGAAAGGAAGTGAAGAATGGGCAAAGGGAACAATGAGTGAGCCACTTGTAGCGTACGTAACCAACTGCATGAAACTGGATATTATTATTATTTTCGTGCTAAGTTGATAAGCATTCGGTACTGCGTACTGCGGTACTAAAAGTATTTACGATGGATTATTATTTATAAGCTGTCCCTTGCTGGGCAGGTAACTTGATTTAAACGGTGCTCACCGGCTAGCGGAATTTTGTGTGCACAAAAATAGTTCCTACCAGCCATTATTAATTCGGCTGTCAGACAAACAATTACATATTTTTAACATTTGCTGACATATCAAAATACCACGTCAACGAATTATCGATCTTCGTATGTGGACACGACACACAATCTATTGGCATATACGGTATAACGAGAAAACATTTATAAATGGTTTTTGCCAGGTTTTGTATAAACCAGAATGCGCAGGTTGTTGGATCGTAATGAACCGGGACGGAATAATCCTTTCCATCATGAACATGACGGAAGTAGTGTATATTCCAGGTAGAAAAAATGATGTTGGGAGACAGAGGCATTGAAAAAAACTAATGACAATACAACCGTGTACGTATGTACCTGCATCACTTTGTCAGAATAGACAAACATGCATTCACCCAAAGACATTACACTGTATATAATAAAGTTTACCCCGCATTTTCTAATGTGAGATGTCAGAATTCAAGAAGCAAGGTGTAACTGATAACGTTGAATAAAGACGTACCAAAAATCAAAACTTTATCAACTCAACCGTAGTTCACAATGATATTACATATAGATATGAATGGACCCACAAATTAGTATTTGTCATTAAATGGATGTGGAAAGTAGACTGGATCATGTACTTTGCCCATGATGACTTAGGGTAATTTGGAAGGAAAATATGAGCCGTACAGTTAAAGATTTTGCTGTGCTCCAAACCCACCGCTGATTTTGATGCCGCTTTTCGGAAACTGAGCAGGGTGGGATTATACGATTGCATCTGTGGACTGAAAGTACGGCCAAACTTTGGGTATTGGGTCAGTCCAATTTCCGACAGTTTAAACTTTAAATAATATAACTGATTGCTATTGCCATCAAATAATATGGAATATATGTACGGTACAACCAAATTGTTTGTGTGAACATAAAAGTGTGAATAATATTTCTGGTCCACTGTATATATGTATGAAGATGTTGCTTTTTTCCTGAGCACAAATGTTTTATTACAACTCATAGAACGTACTGGTGTTTCCTCCTCCACTGATGCTGGCATACTTTTGGCACCGACACTACCGACACCGACCAACTACTCAACCACCCAAACAAAAAATAACGACGGCACATTATTTGAAAACTTTCGTTACTACTCCAGCACAATATACAGCAACATTTTGTTTGTTTGTTATATAATTGTATAAATGTTGTATAATTTGTTTATATTTAATATTATTGGTTATCTTCAAAGAAGACATTACTCACATATGCACACATCGCATTCGTCGTCGCAGTTACGATCGAGAAGGCATAACCCTCCACACTTACTGGGCCGGCGATCCACATCTTTGCCCGCGTCACCATTACCATTTGCCATTGAAACGTTATTCAGTGGAGCATGGTTGGGATCCTGCAAATTTAAAAAAAATCATATGAATTCAACTGCGTAAGTAATTGCTTGCAAAAAGTGGTAGCCACTTGAAGTGCAGCTTTGCGCTGTTTATAAGCTGAACAAGAAATTACGACCCACAAATATCTGCTTGCGAAAACTGACCTCCAATGGGAGTGAGTTTCCCATTTGCAGAAACAAGACCACAAAAACGATGGAAACTAAAAAAAAATATATGGATTTATGGTGGCCCAAATGGATCCGATAATTTCTCAAATTGTGAAAAGCTGTAGATGGGATGGTTGATATTTTTCTCGCCGAGACTCGGAAACAAACCTCGACAAATGTCAGAAGCGATATGAGCTAAGTACTTGCACCAATCCGACATTTATATTTATATGTTCCGAGAAATACACGTAATTTATATTCAACTTAAATCAAAGAGGACGATATAATTTGGTAAACGAACATGCTTCTTTTGCATTTTCGTAAGGCCGTGTGGTTACATACATGTACCTACCTACGGCCCTTATTCAGCTATGCACGGCAGATAACCTTGTGCATAGCACAGGCAAATATTTAAATAGCATAGATCGACAAGTGTTCTGAGAAATAAGCGTAAATTATCTTCAACATAAATGCAAAGGGGACGGTATGATTTGGTAAACGAAAATTCTTATTCTCAATTTTCGTGGGTACCATTACGAACATACGCGGCAGGAGCATTGTAGGACTAATGTCAACTCGGATCTTAGGGTGAGGAATGAAAGAAATGAACAATGAGTGAGCCGCTTGTTGGGTACGTGACCTATTCTATGAAATTGGATACTACTACTCTGTTCGTGGTAAGTGGGTATGTGGACTGCGCAGTACGCACAGTGGTTCTAAGTATTTCCGACGGATTATTATTTACATTCCATCCCTTACCAGGTAAGGACCTTTTTATAACGGCCGCAATATCAGATACTCACCGGTCGGCAGAATGTTGTGTAATCGAAAATAGATCTTACCAGGTATATTATTTCCTCTGCCAGACAACAAAAAATTCCAAATTGTTGACTTTCACGGCGATATCCAAAATACCATGTAAACGAATTATCGACACGTGCATAGGGACGAGCTACAAAATCTGTTGTCATGAACAGTATACCGAGATAACTTGGTAAATGGTATTTGCCAGGTTCTATATAAGCACAATTTGCGCAGGTTGTTGGTTAAACAAAGACCGAATCAGAATAATGCTGCGTTTCATGAATATGACGAAGTGTGGGTTTACTCCAGGTACGAGAAATGAGGTTAGGAAAACAGTGGCATTGACAGAAAATAATGACATTAAAACCATGTACATACCTACATCAATTTGTTATAATTATAATATACAAGCCTCCATGAAACAGGTAGGATGAATATTTCCGTTTCCAGGGAATGGAGCCGCGTGACATGGTTAAATGAAAGTACATATCATAGCTTATCTTGCAGGAAAACTCAAATGTATAAAAGTCTGTTCAACTAAGGGTCAGTAATGTAGTTTGTCTTGAATGCATGTTCAATTGTTTAAGTGATTGCGTAAAGTCCCAGCCGAGTGGCATGTTTCCTTGCTCAGTAACGTAAACGCAATCAAGGACAAAAGTGAATGATTTCATTTGAAGTTTTACTGAAATGGCATGACGTCACTTGATTAGCTTATTGTCCAATGATTTTTCCTGAAAAGATGATATCATATTATTTACGGCGGATACATACGTAGACTCCATCACATACCAGGTACGCACATTGAAACAAACGGGACAATAACCGCTGGCCGGCGGTACAAAGTGCGGATAGAAATTGATGCTACTAGGTATAATATTTGGGCCGCCGAGCAAACACATCAACATTTTCATCATTTACGGTGATGCTACAACGCATTGCAAATTAATCATCGTCTATCCGACAAAGCATGAGATGAGAAGAATCACGAGTAAACACCGTAAATGGTTTTGCCGAGGTGTTATGTAAACAAGATAGAGCACGACGTTGGATCAACATAGAACATGACGGAATAAATCTGACTACCGCGAGAATTACGACATTAGTGTTTATTCCAGGTAGTATAAATTATGTTGGGGCATCAGCAACATTGACAGCAAACATTGGTAATATAAAGCTGTGGACGTGCGTAAATCGATTCCTCAGAATAGATAAACTTCCATGCAGCAAGAGGGATGCATATTTATATTTCCAGTGAATATCAACATGGAACACGATTCCTTATAAATTTCCAATGGCAGATATAGAAGCGTGCCTTGCGAGGAAAACTCATGCATATATAGTAAGCCTGTTCGAGTGATGTTCAGGAGTACCATGTGTGTGTTGTGTCGTTGAGAACAAAAACTGTTTTCGTATAATTTATCCGATACTGTATTTTCGTTATTTTTCTGATCGATAAACAAAATGGAAGTGCATTACGTCTCACAGATCACTGGCATCTTCCAAGTGTTTCCGGAGGAGGTAACCAAATCACATTTGACTACTTGTATTTATTTTACAAATGACAAAACTTCTAACGCATTAACTAAATATTCGTTTTTCACAGGTATGGGAGCAAATCCTGGATCACACGAAATGGGTCATGGATATTCAACATATGTTTCAAGCATTTCCTGATCTTGCCAATATCTGTCGTTCTAAACATTTCTCCTGGAGCTTTGTGAAGATCCTGCCACTCATCCTGTCAAAGTTCTTCACCACAGACGATATCTTGACCATTCGATTGGTGTCAAAGCGCTGGAAGGATTCGGTAGAAACGTGCCTTGAAAATCATCCAGACAAGCGACCATTCCATCCGTCCACTGCCGCTGATTTTACCGAAACTCATTTTAATTATGCAAGAATACCTTACAAGGCCACTGACTGGTTCTGGTTTGACGTGCGTAATCATTTCGGAACAGCCGTGCAATACACCACAGAAAATCCCTTTCCTGGCAGATCTCTTCGTGTGAGCATTTCCGATTCATCGGATGGGTTGAAGGCAGAGAAGATGGAAATGCTGAAAGACGTTGGGCATCATGTTTGGTATATTACGTTCCAGCTAAGTCATTACATCAAAGATGATAAAACAGCTGGATGTAGGATGATGGAAACGCTTTTCCGTTACATATCATTTATGCCAAATCTGAGATCGCTGAAAATCAAAGGAGAGCTCTACAATAGACGCTACCTCACCAGGAAAATGATTACGCAGCATTCCGACTTTGTTTCTTCTTTCATATCTTCATGCAAATTGCTACACCTAGAGACGCTGGAGCTTGATTTTGGAGGCGGGGTGGACATCAACGACTGGGACAACACGCGTGGAATTTACAACCTGCTCCTTGCTGCATTTGTGAAACATGACACAATACAGAAGTTTGGAACACAGTCCCGTCACTGGAAGACATCACATGCCCGTCTCTTTCCCAATTTGACTGAGCTCGTGCTACTAGACTTTAGAATAGGCTCTCTGAAGAAAATGCTACGGGATTTATATTTCTGTCCGCTGAGAAAATTGCACCTTCGGACTTGCATAACCGTTTATATGGAGGAGTTACTGGATGCCTTAATACCGCATAGAATTGAATTGCTTCACATTGATGCATATTTCATTGAGGACGATAGGCCAATCTACATAGACATGATAAACTTTAGTAGAAAGCCAGTACGGTCTCAGCCATCACGATGTCGTTATATTCCTTCCCTGCGGTCCATTATTCTTAATGGTGTGGTAAGAAGCTACTCGTTTCTCTCCAGGTTGCCATTGCTGGAATTTATGACCATACGTTTCAGAAATTATAACGAACGAATTGTTATGTTCCGGCCATTGGTTTCTTGTATCATGAGAAAAAACAACGCGATCGACACATTTGGCGAGTGCATTAAAAACTTTCGTTCAAATCCCATCCAGAGTCCACATTACTTCGATTCTGTTTGGAGTCAGATACCAAGTCTGAGAATGATGACAATTGTAGAAGACTTTAATACGGTTCGGGGTCCCAACTGTTTTCAATTTGTCAGGGAATGTCAGGATGTTATTTTCCGCACAATACGTAATCCACCACCTTGTCGCATAAGGAGTGTAAACACTCCAGAATTAGAAGCTATGAATTTTGGTGGAGTACGAGCTGGAAGCCGACGGCGGCTGCAGCTTTTGCGGTATATTTTGTGAACCAAAAACAAACTATGTCATAAATAAATTGTCATATATACTTTGTTAATAAAATGTATTGAAATTGTTTGTAACCAATAAAATTACAATTTTCAAACGGTATCAAGTCAGTTTTAAACAATCAAGGTTATTACCAGCAATATCATTACATCGTCGCCATGGGAGATAGGTCACATTAATCGAAACGCATACAATTCCAAAATACGGATTTATTGACAGAAAGCTTTAATGTTTTGTTCACCTTTACTACCTTGTTCTCTGCATTTATGTAGTTTTGCGTTCAGGCGGAACGCTATGCCTTCCATGATTCATATTTACCTATAGCGTGATTGCACCTCTCCGCACCAAAATCAATGTTTGCATTCATCAATCAACAGGGTAAATTATGTAGTGACACAGCAGGTATTTGAGCAAGATAATAAAATATATATTTTACACATGCCCACTCGACGTCAGTTGAGATATAATGAGTATAACGACCACGGTAAAAATATTAAGAGTAAACGTAATTAGTATTTGATTTCAATATTGTGATATGTTGGTGAACTTATGAGTTATATCTTGTGGATGATGTACATAATAAATGGATATTGCCCTGAAATAGGTGAAAAACATTACGACGTCGGCTTATCTGATATCATTGCGTACAACGTAAATCCTCTCACGGGATTGACGTAACTGAAGAGTGGGATCATCCCTCTCTCTTTTTTGTGTTGGATACAATACAAAAATTTCAACGCTATTGACTTATAACTCATTAACATCCGTTACGTGGGAACTATGATCCTTGTTTGCTCATGATAAGAGATTGTAAATTGTATCTTCCGGATGATCATATCTACTATTCTTTAGTTCTATTCCGTTAGTTGTGAACAGTGCTTGTGACCTGCTCATTGGTATTCACACTTGCTTAAATTTAAACGATTTATTTATCCCGAAAGAAAATACATAGTATTGCAAGTATGGATCCATATATGTATTATCTACGCGTCTTGGATCAGTGTTTAGGTGTCTTTGTATTTGTTGCAGGACTAGTGGGAAACCTCCTTGTCATTTGCGTGATCTGTCGCTCAACTAAACTAAGAAACACGCCACATTTCTACATTTTAAATCTCGCAGTAGCTGACGTCCTCTACCTGCTCACCGTTCCAATTTATATTCATTCCTTGCCCTCACCAGCATGGACATTTGGAGAGCTCCCTTGCAAATTTTATCTTTCACTTGGATCCGTTTATATCCTCACCAAGCCCATTTTCCTGTTCCTCTTGTCTGTCAATAGGTATGACAAACTGTCACCTCGCATATATTAGTTTGGAATCTTAACAAATGAAGTCTTGGTTTATTTTTTACTTGCTGTAGGTATTTGACAGTGTGCAAACCAAATATCAAGCCGCAGTCCCGAGCAGAAACCAGATTACTGATGACTGGAGCATGGATATTTGCAGCTGCTTTGATGATTCCAATTTTCATCTATTCGAAAGTGTCGCGAGTAATTTTTGAATGGGTAAACAATTTCAGGCGACTATGTTTATGTGTCATATATCAATTTACATTGTGCCGTTGTTTTTAAATCTTAACTAAAGTAACCACCAAGCCAACGGTATTGTTTTCCAGGAATCTTGTTGGATTTCTAACATTGACTGGCTGAGAATCGGTTACTGGCAAATCTGGTACCCCTTTGGACTCGGTTTTGCATTTCCACTGATTCTCTTCATATGCCTTACGATCCCTGTTGTCATGAACAAGACCACCATGTCCGCTATAACTAAAATCGTGCTGGCCATAAACGTAGTCTTTTTCTGCGCCTGGGCACCACATTGAATCGTACAGGAAAGTTGCGGAGAAATTGATATCATGTTTTAATAAAATCCGGCTGAAATAATAGTAGTTTTTATATTTTAATATTTCTGGCCCTGCAGGTTGCTTTTGCACTGTATCCTTTCGAGGTTACAAGTGTTCCTGGAATCAACATCATAATTATGTGTGTCAGTTGGCTAAACTGGATTCCTTCCGTTGTGAATCCCATTGTATAAGCCTCATTTTCTTCTGATTTTAGGAAAAGCTTTAAGGCTACTGTCACATGCAAGGTAATAAATAAGAATTTTCTTATTATATCAACTATTGACCATACTTTAGAGTCTGGCAATTTACAAGGATTATTTGCGTTCACTGGAACTCATACAGTCGGCATCCAAAACTGATATCCGACCGGAGAAGCGATCCGGTCCTATAGCAACGGAAGAAGAAGTTTTGGCTCTGAACAGCTCCAAATTGACGCCATGAATCACTTATGCAAAACACAATGAATACATGATGAAGCTGGTGTTTACCAAATCAAGCACTAAATTCTATCCATAATTGAATTGAATTTTATGGACACCTTAAGCACATAACTTACATTGTTTTAGTACTGTTGTAGATCGAACGGTTGTAATGAAATAATGACCAAATATATGTCAAAATATATTCGCAATAATATATTGAATGCAATAATAAATTGAGTAATATGCGGAATAGTGAGGTTATAAGAGTCGAGAAACTGAAGTGTTGAGGAAATTCAGAGCTTGCTTATTTCTGACCTGGACCAGGAAAGAGCGAGATGCCGCTGCCTGATACACTTGGTATCGCAGCAGAAAAACCGAGCTTCTGGTGTCACGTCCAAGTTATTCTGCCATAACCGCATGAGAGCTCGTATACATCCCGTAAAGTATAATTTGCGCCTTTCCCGTCGGAAGACTTTTTATTGTTGCTGCTACTATACGTGCACGTTTAACTCGACTTGGAACAAAAGGAAAACATCGTCCAAGCAATCTTCACTCTTTACTGTCTCAATGATGACGATTATCATTTTTATTGGGGAAGCAAATAACTAGTTTAATAGTCAAGCATGAACACAAACAAGTCAAGCGTGATCACATAACTTGAAAAGGCAGCCTGAGAATGTACCGTATTTCCTCTAATTCGTTACAAATCAATATTAAACCAATCATTAATCGTCGCATCGTCAGCATAATTATGCGAAAAGACCTAGACGACGTATGTCGTTTTCTTAATGAAAAATGAACAATGCGTAGTTATAACTAATACGTATTGATGACGTTTAAATGATTTATTGTTGTTATTGTCTGATCGGACAGATCCAATTCTTTAGCGGAACATGTGAATCAAAAACATCCGTTACGATCTAATGTTCCACGTCACTCGGCGGGTACATTATCTGTCTGGTTCATTTATACCGGACGTGAGCCAATTTAAGTTGTGTTGAATAACATATACCAATGACTTACTAATATATAAAGAATCCGTGCAACAGTTATGTTTTGTCCGTACGCCAGTAAGGTTATTATATTAAGATGGGAAAACAAGCAACGTTCTTACTGTTCTTAGCGCCAATTATTAAGGTAATAAACTAATAACCTGCAAACTGTTGAAGCTGTAGATTTGCAAATGTAGTATCTTAGCAAATCTATTTCAGATATCCGCGGAGTTAATTCTACAGCAAATTGATTTGACATCGGACAACATAATTCACTTGAGTGATGGCAAGTCGGACAGTATCTTCCAGCTGACGTCTGCAGACGACAAAGGACAAAATGAAGCCGACATTTTTGAAGAAATTCATATACCATCTGATACCGAATCGGATTCCGAAATAACTGGCCTACAGGACCCTGACAGTGGAATGCCAGAAGTGAATATATTTGTAAACCCTGGTGACTTAACACCAAATGGCAATAGAGGTACTGACAGAAGTACACGAGCCATTCGAGTACGCAGAGGGGGGGAAAAAGGAAATGGCAAGCGTCATAAGAAAAGGAAATCTCGAAATGGCGGCGAAAGACGAAAAGGTGGGAAAAGTAAAAAATCTGGACATAAGAAGATTATAATTAAGAAAAAGATTAAGAAGAAAGGAAAAGGAGGCCGGGACAATGACCGTGGCGGTGGAGCGGGTGGCGCTGGTGCTGGTGGCGCAGGAGCTGGTAGCGGTGGAGATGGCGGCAGTGGAGCAGGTGGTGCTGGAGCTGGTGGTGCTGGAGCTGGTGGTGCTGGAGCTGGTGGTGCTGGAGCTGGTGGTGCTGGAGCTGGCAGTGGCGGCGCTGGTGGCAGTGGAGCTGGTGGCGCAGGAGCCGGTAGCGGTGGAGCTGGCGGCAGTGGAGCTGGTGGCGCTGGAGCAGGCAGTGGCGGTGCTGGTGGCAGTGGAGCTGGTGGCGCTGGAGCAGGCAGTGGCGGTGCTGGTGGCAGTGGAGCTGGTGGCGCTGGAGCAGGCAGTGGCGGTGCTGGTGGCAGTGGAGCTGGTGGCGCAGGAGCCGGTAGCGGTGGAGCTGGCGGCAGTGGAGCTGGTGGCGCTGGAGCAGGCAGCGGTGGTTCTGGTGGAGCTGGAAATGACGCTTCTGGAGAAGATCCTCCGGCTTCAGGAGCCAGCGGCAGTTCTGAAGACATGAGTAATAGCAGTGGCTCCTCCGATTCAGATTCTTCTTCTGATTCTGACTCCAACGAGGAAAAAGTCAAGAATAAATTTGGAAATTTTGGGAAAGATAAAAAATCTGACGACAACGGGGGCAAATCATGTTGTAAATCCTGATGCTAATGATTTTAACCTTTAAGGATGATAATTTATAGAAAATCATGTTAATTGATGAAAAAAGTTTCTGCGGAAAAATCTGTCGTATGTACGTACAATATCTATTAAATTGAAGCACGTATAATATAAGCATTTTCGTAAGGCCGTGTAGGTACATACCTTTCCGTTCATACGGAAAAGGAGCATTGCCATTCAACTCAGAAAGGGAGTGAAGAATGTGGAGTGGCAACAATGGGTGAGGTATTTGTGGCATTCGTGACGAACTGCATGAGCCTGGATGATGGTCGTCGTAAGTTGATATGCATGTGATACTGCGTATTGTGGAACTACGTAGGTATATATGACAGATTGTTATTTAAAAGCCATTCCTTTACTGGTAGATAGCTCGATTTAACCGCCCTAATAACCGGTGGTCACTGGCTTGTGGATTTTTTGATGCACAAAAATAGTTCCTTCCAGGTATTACTAGTTCGCCTGCCAGACTAACTTATTTCCAAATTTTCAGCATTCATCGCGATATCCAAATGCCATGTAAACTAATTATCAGCTTTTGTATGGGGACACGATACACAATATATTGTCGTGGGCATTATAACGAGATAACTTGGCAAATGGTTTTTGCCAGCTTTTATGTAAACAAGATTTGCTCAGGTTGTTGGGTCAACATGAACGGTCTGAAAATAATTCTTCGTTTCATGCACATGTCAAAATGAGTGTTTATTCCCGGTAAAAAAGAGGTTGGGAAAAAAGCGGCATTAACAGGAAATAATGATAATAAATCCATGTACATATCTACATAAATTCGTTAGAATAGATAAACCTCCATGAAACAAGTAGGATGAAAATTTATGTTTCCAGGGAATGGCGCCGTGTGACATGGTGAAATGAAAGCACATGTAGCTTATCTTGGAGGAAAACCCATACGTATAAAAATTTGTTGACTGAAATTGATGCTACCATGTATTTTATTTGGTCCACCCAGCAAACACATCAAAAATTTCAACATTTACGGCGATGTTACAACGCATTGCATATGAATCATCATATATCGTATATGGACCGGACAGAACATATTTTCATGAGAGGAATGACATGAAAACAACGTAAATGGTTTTACCAAGCTGTTTTGTAAACAATAAAGCGCAAGATGTTGGATCAGCAAGAAACGTGACGGACCAAATCTGCATACTTCAACAAATACGAAATGAGTCTTTATTCCAGGTAGTTAAAAATAGGTTATGCATCAGCAATATTGACAGCAAATATTGACAATTTAATGCATCGGAAGCACGTACATGAATTCCTCATAATATATAAGCTTTCGTGCAGCAAGGATGATGAACATATTATGTTTCCAGTGAATGCCAACATGGAGCATAATTATTTGTAAATTTCCTAAGGCAGATATACAACCGTGGCTCGCAGGAAAACTCATACATATATAGTAAGCCCGCTCGTGTGATGTTCAGCAATATTATGTGTTGTGTCGTTTGGAACAAAATTTTTTTTCGTATTAATTATCCGATACTGTGTTGTGGTTATTATTACTTTGATCGATAAACACAATGGAAGTTCATAACGCTCCGCATATCACTGACGTCTTTTACGTATTTCCGGAGGAGGTAACTAAATCAGAATAAACTGCTTGTATTTATTTTACAAATGATTTTACTTCAAACTCATTAACTAAATTGTCATCATTCACAGGTATGGGAGCAAATCATAGATCACACGAAATGTGCCTTGGATATGCAACATATATTTCAAGCATTTCCTGATCTTGCCAATATCTGTCCTTCCAAACATTTCTCTTGGAGCTTTGTGGAGATTCTGCCACTCATCTTGTCCAAGTTCTTCACCACAGAATACATCGTAACCATTCGATTGGTGTCAAAGCGCTGGAAGGATTCCGTTGAAATAAGCCTTGAAAACCATCCGGATCAACGCCCTTACGATCCTTCCATAGCTTCAGACTTTACCGAAACTCATTTTAATTTTGCAACACTACCCTACAAGGCTACTGACTGGTTCTATTTTGATATACATAACGGCTTTGGAAAGCACGCTCAATACAAAGCAGGAAATCCCTTTCCAGGGAGGTCTCTTTTTTTGAGCATTTCCGACTCGTCTAATGAACTAACCGCCGAGACGATGCAAATGCTAAATGACGTTGGACATCGTGTCTTGTATATTGCCTTTCAACTAAGTCATTACATCAATGATGATAAAACAGCTGGTTGCAGGATGATGGAAACACTTTTCCGGTACATTTCAGTTATGCCAAATCTGAGATGATTAAAAATTAAAGGAGGCCTGTTCGATCGACGCTACTTTACACGGAAGCGCATGACTCAGCATTCCGAGTTCGTTTCATTGTTCATATGTTCTTGCAAATTACCACATCTTGAGACGCTGGAGCTTGACTTTGGCGGCAAGGTGGACTCCAACGACTGGGACAATACTCGAGAAATTTACAACCTGCTCTTTGCTGCATTTGTGAATCATGACAGAATAAAGAAGCTTGGAACCCATTCCCGTCACTGGAAGACATCACATGCCCGTCTCTTTCCCAATATGACTGAGCTCGTGCTTCTCGACTTTAGAGTAGGAACTTTGAAGAAAATGCTGAGGGATTTATATTTCTGTCCCCTGAGAAAATAGCAAGTTCGGACTTGGAATACCGATGGCGGAGTTACTGGATGCCTTAATACCACATAAAATTGAATTGCTTCACATTGAAACATATTTCATTGACGACGATAGACCAATCTACATAGACATGATAAATTTTAGCAGAAAGCCAGTACGGTCTCAGCGATCACGATGTCGTTATATTCCTTCCCTTCGGTCCATTATTCTTAATGGTGAGGTAAGCAGCTACTCGTTTCTCTCCAGGTTGCCATCGCTGGAATTTATGACCATACGTTTCAGAAATTATAACGAACCAATTCCTATGTTCCGGCCTATGTTTTCTAGTATAGGGAGAAAAAAGAACTCGATCGATACATTTGGCGAGTCCATTAAAAAGTTTCGCTCAAATCCAATCCAGAGTCCACATTATTTTAATTCTGTTTGGAGTCAGATACCACGTCTGAGAATGTTGACAATTGTAGAAGATTATAACACGGTTCGGGGTCCCAACTCCTTTCAATTTGTCAGGGAATATCAGGATGTTATTTTCCGAACTATACGAAATCCACCACCTTGTCGCTTAGAGAGTGTAATCACCCTAGGAATAGAAATTATGCCTTTTGATGAAATAAGAGCTGGAATCCGACGAGCGCTGGCGCTTTTACGGAATATTTAGTGAACCAAATGAAACTATGACATCAATAAATTGTGAGATATACGTAGTTACTAAAATATATCTAAATTGTCCAATTTAAAAACCAATAAAATTACAATCTTCAAACGGTCCCAAGTCATTTTCCCACAATCACGGTTATTACCTACAATATCATATCCTAGAGAGATACCTCACCTTAATCAAAACGCATACAATGCCAATATACGGATTGATTGAATAATGCCGTGAATATGTTTTGTTTACCTAAGGTACCTTGTTTTATGAATTTATGTAATTTTGCGTTAATGCGGAACCGCATGCCTTCCAACATTCGTATTTACACATAGCGTGACTGATATTCTTATTTTATGTGTACGTGCACCGATAAGCAGTAAAATAAGTTTGATGATTTGCGGATGAGTCAGAACATCTCTGGTAAGAATTATTCGTTGGAGATAAGCTACTAATAAGTGCCGAGCAACAAAATAAAAGTTTACGGTTTATGAAATATTGTGGGACGGTTGTATGGTTTGTGATACGAAGACAACATATCAAAATAAATCATACATCATTTCGGGAAATTTGTCCATCTCATTCTGATGAGTGTTATTTTCTGGTTAACCCACAAGTTAATGGGTTAAATTTTTTCACCTGTGGATTCAATATTTGCATGCGAACGGGAATATACTTCAACCTTATGCTATTGATTTACTGCACGACGTATTTAAATACACGATGACACAATAACTACTGAAAAAACCCTGGATTTGTTGCCACTGATGTGGAGATGCCTGACCATACTTTAATGAAACATCCATGATGATTACTTTAAAATAAGGTAAATTACTTATAGGTAAATAAAATATTTTAACTGACCATTTAATAGAGATATGTACAGCAACATTTTGTATTCAATTGTATGTTGACTAAAAGTAACTGATTGTAGTCTTCACAATAATCTTGCAAGATATAACATAGAGTTACATTTAAAAATTCATAATACAACCAAAGTCAAATGATACAGTATTTACAGCACTGTACGAAGTAGTAAATGAAGTTTTATTGTACATAATATTTTTCCAATATTGTTAACTTTTCATGACATTTCAATTGTGTAATTCGAGTTCTTAGGGTGTGGTCATTTTTACATAAGGCATTTATCTCTCCACCGTGCGTCACAAGAAACTCCAGGATCTCCGCAAATGACTGGTTATTTTCCATATGTCGGATTGCGTGAATTACTGTTTTCCCAACCCCATCTTTAGAGTTAATGTTGGCGCCAAGTGAAACGAAATATTTAATGGCATCGCAATTTCCGGAAACACCCGCCTGATGCAGAACGGTCATCTTACTGCGAGGTCGTACAATTTTCCAGTCGCAACCCAAACGTACAAGCTTCTCAACTTAGTCCATTGGTCTGTGCCATTCAACAGCACGAAAAAGAATGGTGCATCCTAATTGGTCCAGCCCGTTTAAGTCCACTTTGACTGTTTCAGAAAGTCTAAAGTTTCCAAAAAGTCGTCTTTCCATAGGTCGGGATGAAGATAGGATACAATCTTTTGATTTTCATGCAT